>JAYXIM010027218.1:0-125050 GCA_037575425.1 Anastrepha fraterculus
TCATTTATTTGTTTTAAAATACAAGTTCCTGCTATGGTTGCCGCGGCAATGTGGCCGACGACGAAACCGAAATCGTGGCATACTTAATTACCGGGAAATTGTTGAACAAAATCTGCAAGTGCATGCATATGTGTGCTTTTCTACAAGAACCCTGTAGGGAAAAAACTGAACAAGTTTGACAAATACATGATTCGAAATTTCTTCTCCTTGATTGCCATTTCTTTCTTGTTCTAGCCGACGTCAGTTGGACACACCAAGGGAAGCTAAGTCCCTATCCACTTTATCTTTTCTGATGCAGATGAGGTCTTACTCTCCCTTTGCTACTTTCAGACTTGAAGCGTTTGTGCCCAATCGGATGATATGACCTATGACAATTTCGCCGTAAAGCTCATACAACTCTGTGTTCAATCGCCTAAGATAATCGTCATTTCTAACGAGCAAAGATTTAAAAATTGTTCGCAGATTCTCTCTCTCGAACACTCTAAGGAACGTCTCGTCGCATGTGTTCATCATTCAAACTTCTGCAATATATAAGGTTGTCAAAAAAGTCTTGCGGTATTTCCGCAAACTTGTCTTTGCAAGCGCGTAGTTCTAGTTGTATTCGTTTTAACCAATTTTATGAACAATTGAAAATTCAATAAAAATACCGCAAGACTTTTTTGACAACCTTATATAATAGGATGGGCTTCTTGAGAGACTTATCAGGTATTGATTCAGAACTAATACAATAAAAATTACTTAATTAAGTTTTTATATTCACGTAAAATTATTAAAAAAAAAAAGATGCGGAACTCTTATATCTGACGTAAGAATATTAAATGGTATGTTAATGCTTCTCTCTTCCGACCATTAAAAGGAGTTTGCCACTTTCGTTCGACAAATAGATGAAGCGGGGGACTATTTACACATCTGAATACATCGACGCACAAAGTTCATCAGCAACTTATACGGAAAAGAGAATGAAAGCGACTGCTCCTTGTTTTCCCACAAACGGACCCCGCATTCGGTTCTAGTGGATTTCCCTGCAGGGTATTTGCAAATATGAATAACTTAGTGTGTATTGCCTGAGAATAGTAGTGCATGGAATGAATTTTCTTTGGTAAGGCGTAAAACTGAAACGGAAATAAATCACCAGAAGTGGCGTAATTTATGCTAAAGCAAAGCATTGCAATGTAGCCAGCAAGGCACTACAAGTAACTGGAAATCAGGTACATTTCAGCGCTAAATATATAAGCTCATATAGTAAGTACGTACATTAGCATATGCAAGTATATGAAGTATATTTATAATTAAATTGATGGTATTTAAAATTGCGACGATTAGTCGTGGAATGTCTTAATGTACTTTGAACGGAAATAACTGCTTTTAGTCTAACGACTTTTTCGTTTCTGATTTGGACGTTGGCTACTATCTGCATATGGCTTTATAAAAGCAAGGCACCACTCCCCATAGAAATGTGACTATAATTTAAGTCGCGAAAAGGAAACTCTTAGTGGATACTAACACCCTTACGGAATTTCAAGCACATTTTTTATATTTTATTTTATTTTACAACGTTTTGTTTGCTGTTTGGGAAAGGGTAAGTACCCATTCAATAGAACTATTTCTGCCCTACAAAACTATGTTCATTGTATGGTATTTTTGAGTTATTTAATTTGTAATTAGTTTTGAGGCTTAGAATTGGAATACCCAGGGTGGAAAAATCAACATTTTCGACGCCTGCTCTTCTTTGCATTTCATCGAGGGCAAAAAGCTGCCGAAGTAGCCCGAGACTTTTGTGACATGTATGAAGAACGTTCAAATCACTGAGCTGCAAAATGAGCTGCGATCATGAAACGATTCTCAATTATCTTCATTCAATGGGATTTACTGAAAAATTGGTAGCTGGGGAGCTTGGGTACCTCACGAGTTTAACGGAAAAAACAAAGGAAGTCGACTTCAAACTGCTTCTTAGCATGTAACCCTCCATGGAGCAACAAGCGGTCATAAACAGAGCTTTTTGTACCGCAACGTCACAGAAAATGAGACATGGTGGTTATACATCACTATGAAGCAAAGAAAGGAGTATGCGGCTCCAGCAGATACACCAAAGCCGAGAGTCAAGCCGGATCTTTATCCAAAGAAGATATGGGTTTGGTGGGACTGCGAGAGCATGGTGCAGTTGGAAATGCTCGAAAATAATGCCACGGTTAACAAGGACCTGTACACTGCCCAGCTACACCCGCGCGAATGAGGCTATTCGACTGAAAAGACCTGATCGACATGGTCAAATCCTACTCCTTTTGGACAACGCCAGGCCCGATGTTGCCCAAATCTTCATAGCCGCTTTCCAAGAGCTCGAATGTGAGGCCCCCAGAATCCGTCGTATTCTCCGGACGTCGCACTGACCGATTACCAGCTTTTCCACACCTTTTCAAACCATGTGAGGTACGTTACCTTCGATAACAAAGAGGTTGTTAAAAACTGGTTCAACAACTTCTTTGGCAACTGACCGGGCGATTTTTGGCGTAACGGCATTAACAAATTGTTCGAGGTTATTGATATAATTATTGCTTTTTGTTTAAATAAAAGTCTTCGGTAAAACGCTACGAACTTATTCCCCAACTCAATACAAGGGCTGTTCAATAAGTTTTCTTGCTATTAATCTTAATTTTTTTGTTATGTTGGCACACTCTTCACATGAACGTACGAGATGTTTTAAAAAAATAAGTTGAATTTTCAAAGTTCGCGGGCTACGAACATTCGAGTCTCGATAATTATTATTATTTTTATGTTGGTACACTCGTTTCGAAGATATGTTCACAGTTTTAGCAATATAGAATGTTTAGTTTGTTTATGAGAGACATAAATAAGACAAGTGTTTTGCGTGTTCGGCAATTTTCTGTAAAAAATGGAATTCAGTGCTCAAAAATTTTGACAGTGGCAAACGGTCGGAAATTTTGCGCATGAAGCACATGGCAACCAAGTTCGTTCTAAAGTTACTGAATTTTATCCAAAAGCAACATCGCATGAGCATTGCTTAAAAGAGCCATAGCGGGTGACGAATCATGGGTATATAATTATG
Organism: Anastrepha fraterculus; assembly: GCA_037575425.1. NCBI lineage: Eukaryota > Metazoa > Arthropoda > Insecta > Diptera > Tephritidae > Anastrepha > Anastrepha fraterculus. Next base: position 3,065 of record JAYXIM010027218.1, read on the forward strand.
ACATCGAAACCAAAGCCCAATCGTCGCAATGGAAGAGTCCAGGAGAGCCAAGACCAAAAAACGAATACACGCCAAATTTGACCAAATGTCAAGATTTTGCTCACTGATTTTTTTTTTGATTATCATGGCGAGTGCATCAGGAGTTCTTACCACAAGGTCGTACAGTAAATAAGGAGTATTACCTCGAAGTTATGCGTTGTTTGCGTGAAGTAATACAAAAAAAAAAAACGCCGGGAATTGTGGAAAAATATTCATGGCTCTTGCATCATGATAATGCACTCATCTTTGCGTGGGAGAGATTATTTGGTCTCAGTCACCGAATTCACCAGATTTGGCCCGCTGCGACTTTTCCCTGTTCCCAAGATTGAAGAGATCCATGTAAGGACGGCGTTGGCGACGATAGACTAGATACAAACCGAATCGCTGAGAGAGCTCAAGGACATACTAAAAAGTGCATATCAGAACGGACGTGAAGGATGTTCAAAAACAGTAACAAACTGTATTGGAAAATCATCGAGTGACTGAAAGAGATTTAGTATAAGCCCTGACCATTTTATTGGGCAATGTAAGCAATATATTACTGGGTATGGGAATAAGTTTCCGTCCCTTCTTAGCCAAAGTTACGAGTTATTTAATCATCTAAATAATACATAATATTATGTGAAGTATGTGTTATTGGAAGTTACAACTTTACTCCATCTTTCAGACAGCATACGGATTCCTCTGACGAAAAATTCTACTTCTTTTGACTTGATCTATTCATTGAGCTATGTACTTTGCGATGCTCTCGTAAGAGGTGAATCGCAATCCAATAAGGGCTGACTGCATTGCTCGGAACAGACGGTAATGTCTGGCAACAAAATCAGTTTGTCATGTCTACCGTCCCATTCCGGCTGCTTTTCTTTGAGAGCACGTTTCAAACGCATTAGCTGCATTCGGTAAAGATCAGCAGTGATGTTTTCAGATGATTTAAGAAGTTCATAATAGATGATACCCTTCTGATCCCACCAAATGCACAACATAACCTTTGAAACATGAATATATTTTTTCGTTGTCGATGGACTTGGTTCACATGGCAGGCTTTTGACGCATAATAGATCCATTTTTTATCGCCAGTGACGATGAGATGCAGAAAACATTACATTTTCTGCCTTTCAAGAAGCATCTCACACGTCACCAAACGTCTCTCGATATCTCTCTCCTTCAATTGATGTGACACTCAGTTACCTGCTTTCTGGACTGTTCCTATCGCATGTAAACGTTTACCGATGGTTCATCTGTCAACATCCTACTCATTAGACATATCATCAAGGGTTCGTCTTCATGCGTCGTCATCGAATAATTGTTGTAGTTGAGTATCTTCGAATTTTTTCAGTGCCCCTGATCTTTGTCTCTCACGTCGTATTTTACACCTATTTTACGAGGGCGGAAACTTATTCCCATACCCAACATTTTGACTGGAGTATTGAGTTTCGTTGGCACACACGAGTTCGTGCCCAAAACTCGTCCAAGAAGGTGTTAACATGAGGTTAACATGAGCAAAGAATTCTATTTGTGAACTACTTGCAAAACTAGTAAAACAATACATTCTGAATATTGTAACCTTTTTGACCAACTGAAGGAAAAAATTCGTAAAAAAGACTCAGTTTGCAAAAGAAATGCACCGTGTCACACACAAGGGCTAAAATCCATGACTACGAGTACAAGTTCGAATTGTTAGAGCAGCCAACGTTTTCGCCAGATTTGATCTCTATCGACTTCCATTTGTTTCCAGACGTATTGTGGAAGCTTATTTTGCAGCCCTTCCTGATTCTCACTTCAGGGAGGGAGTTCAAAATTGGAATCCCATTCGAACAAGTGTATTGATGCTCATTGGCAGACTATACTGAATAATAAAGTGTGTTTCAACCCATAAAGTTGTGTTTTTCTTATCGAACCGCTTAACTTATTAAACAACCTGGTATTATTGCTCGTCTCGTCAAAACTTTTGTGTGTATTAAATACATAGTATTCAGTTCCAAAAAAGCGATGCGGCTTTCTTATACAGGGTATCCGGTAGTACAATTAGGCATTAAAAGTTAAATTAAAAAATAATTACTAATGACAAGGGCTTATTTCAATAACTATTACGAAGAAGGTAAGTGTGGATAATATTTTTTAAAATGTATTTATTTCCTCTAATCGTTGACCGTTATGTTGGATACACTCATGGAATCTGGCATACGGACTCCGTGCCACTCGCTGGATAAGTGATGTGGGGATGCTATTATCTTCTCGAACGATATTTTCAAGTACTAAGATGGGCGATGAGTTTATTTCGTATATTTTAATTTTGAGGCATCCCCATATAAAAAAGTAGATAAGAATAAGACCTGGTGACCAGTTCGTTAGGTAAGAAATCATGCATTTTCGCCATGGTCTCTCTGGTCATGTGCGGCGTGGTGCCATCTTGCTGAAAAAATGTGTGTATACTGAAGGAAGAATGTATAATATATTTGTTAAGATATTTGCGCCGATAAGATACATCGTCCACGGAAAACTCTTGCCTTCGACTATTTCCAAGAAAATATGGCCCAAGGCACCAACCATAATTTTGGGACTGTAAAGTGACTGTTGATGTTGTAATAATGGTTTCTGTCTTTTAGGTGACCAATAACGGAAATTTTGCTTATAAGTGGCGATCATGTGAGGGCTCGTCGTTTGTAGTGGCAACCGTAGAGCTTTTGTTTTTAAAATAAAAGGTGATTGATTCCAATCAATAGAAAAGAGTCGTAATAATATTTCTGAGCATTTGCTTGGTTTGCGCATATAAATGAGTATTAACGGAACACGGAAAAGAAAATTTTCCTATAAAAAAAGGATTTATGGTTTTGAAAAATGCTCATTGACAAGAAAAATGTGAGATTTGAGGCGTTAATATCATCTGTTCTACTCGTAATTTTCATTGACTAATTGAATCACCCTCGTTCATGTGAGTGTTTCAATAATAGTTAAATACCTATTCTTGCTAGGTGAGTAGTACAATAAGCCCCAGTGTGGATGGCTAGAATTTTCAACTAAGCCGTTTTCCCTCAAACCAAACCATTTATGAATTTCTCAAATAGTCTGCGTATGTATATATGTAGTTTTATCCATATATCGAGAGTTTGTGTGTTTTTTAATTTTGTTTTTATTTATACTCGTACGCATCGTGAAGAGTTGTTTGTTAATGTGGGCTCTAATATTACCTGCCTGGAATTATATCTATTTTAGAAGCTCTGAATAAACAACGGTCACAATGGCTGTACTAAAATGCAATAAACTTTTGCTGCAGCTGCGTGGTTTCATACCCGGCCTCACCTACTGTGTGTGAGTAAAATCCGGCTGTGAAAGCAACCACAAAATGCTGTTGCCGGTGGCAATCCTTTTGGTCGACCCATGAATCCTATTCTAATGGGCAAATTCCACGGCCGGATTTATCCTAAATATAACAATAGGGTTCCGGCAAAAATACCGCCCCATTAACAAAAGGGTTTTACTTGTGTGCATATAAAGTGCTTGAGAGTAATTAATTTCATAGTTTTGAAGAAAAAAAAAATTTCATTTATAATCAAAATTATTTTTATAAAAACGAAAAATTGAATATTCTTTTTAACACTACCAACTACAACGTTTTAACTACCAACAGTTGTTATAATACCTATTTCTACCATTTCTGTCATTCTGATTGGTGCGATATTTAGTAGGCAAAATATAAAAACTCTGAGAAACGTTTTAAATAAAATAAGGCCATCTTCGAGAACCTGACTTTACACTATATTTTGTGGCCATTTGAGCTGTCATATTTTCTAAACCGGATTTAGCTTTATTATGAAATATAATAGTATTAGCATCTTTTTCTGCTCTTTTCAATTAATTAATTAAATTATGTTTTTCGTAGTAAATTGTATTTTTTGGTTAAGCCAGTTTCGGCGATTCTCGTTTATTTTTATGAATTTTTCCAACTTATAATATTTCTAATAATTTTGATACCAGTGATTTGCAGGTAGAGCAGTTATCATTAATCAGTAACCAGTAAACGGTTCAATTAATTTTAGGATAACAAACTCACTGAAAGGCATTGAAGACTGCCTTGTAACGTCCAAAAAGCAAAATTCTCAAACATTGGGGAGGAGACCGTAATTACATTTTCCGAGAAAGACAGAACAAAACAGTTTGTTGCAGTAAGTGTTATAAATATAGGATTTGGAAATGTTTAACTCGGCATAAAACATTGCATATACAAGATTGACTGCATATAAATCCTCGTCGTTTCGGTAACGCAGAATCAAGAGTCGTCGGAGTATTAGTCTTAATATTTTATATAAAACTATCGATCAGTTATGTAGCTTTTTAAAATTTTATAATAGTGTTGTGAAAAGATTCGTTGGACTTGATGCAAAAGTACTTTATGCCAAACTTTATGAAATGCCTTTGGAATGTCAAAGTATACAGCAACACAATCTTTGTGTCATTCACATCGTTAAGTATTCTGTTGACAACCCTTTGAATTTCTTGGATTGTTGAGTATTGTCCTTTAAATCCGAATTGGTCGCTTGGTATTATTTGTTTTGTTGTCAGGACTGGTTCTAGTCCAGCAAACAATTTTTTTCGAACTCTTTTGAATGAATTGGCAATAAGTTGATGGGTCGATATGAGGTAATAATGGTGAAATCTTTTCCTAGTTTGGGTATGACGGTAATTTGGGAAACTTTCTATAGGCGTTAGAAGTACAACATTTTGTCTCCAACATGCAGTTAATTATATATTTCAGCGCTATTTCAGATAACACTTTTAAAATTTTTCCATTTCACATCCAGGAGCTTTTTTATCGTTTAGCTTTCTTATTTGATTTTTCGTTTCACTTATGGTAGTCTTTCTTCTTTTGGTTTGCGAATGTTTGTTATGTTGTTAGATTTAATGTTAATGTTTTGATCTTCCATTTCACTTGTAAATGTGTTAAAAAATGTTTGGATGTGTATCACCTTTTTCTTTACTTGTTTTTGCTCACGTACCGGTTTCTGTTTTGATAGGAGGTTTATGTATTACAGAGCCACTAATATATTTTTTGCTTTCGGTAAGGAGACATCATCGGCCTTAACAACCGCGCTCTTAGTTCTGCCTTCTCCAAACTGGATAAAGAGGCAAAGCGAATGGGTCTGGTGGTGAACGAGAACAAAACGAAGTACCTCCTGTCTTCAAACAAACAGTCGGCGCACTCGCGTATCGGCACCCACGTCACTGCAGACAGTTATAATTTCGAGGTTGTAAAAGACTTCGTTTATTTAAGAACCAGCATTAATACCGATAACAATGTCAGCCTTGAAATACAACGTAGAATCTCTCTTGCCAACAAGTGCTACTTTGGACTAAGTAGGCAACTGAGCAGTAAAGTCCTCTCTCGACGAACAAAACTAACACTCTACAAGACTCTCATCATGCCCGTCCTAACGTATGGCGCAGAAGCTTGGACGATGACAACATCCGATGAAGCGACGCTTGGAGTGCTTGAGAGAAAGATTCTGCGCAAGATTTTTGGACCTTTGCACGTTGGCAACGGCAAGGATCCAGCGGCTACGTTGGCTGGGTCATGTCGTCCGAATGGATACAAACGCTCCGGCTCTGAAAGTATTCGATGCGGCCTCCTCTGCGTTGGAAAGATCAGGTGGAGAAGGACTTGGTTTCACTTGGTGTGTCCAATTGGCGCCGGTTAGCACGAGAAAGAAACGACTGGCGCGCTTTGTTAAACTCGGCCAAATTTACGTAAGCGGTTATCGCACCAATTAAGAAGAAGAGAAGGAGTAATTTATAGACGCAGTGGCTGCCAGGTTTGTCTTATAATTTTGAAGTTTACTTTTCTCGTGTTTTTCAAGTACTACTTTTAGCTCATTTGTCGGCTGGATGTCTAGTTTTTTTTTATGTTTTGCGGAACTTTCTTGTTTCCTGTTATATTTTCTCTTTAATATAAGTTTGTGTATTTTCTTTATATGTTATTTTCAATGTTTCGATATACAATATCGGCGTCAATTCCATTTTGAGCTTTCAGTGATATTTTTATTATGAGTTCTTCTTTCAATATTTGACAAACAGTAGTCCAATTCTATTTAGAATTATATAGGCCCAGAGATTTTTTTACTTCAATAGGTTCAAGTAAGTTCATAATTAGTGAAGAATAGCCTGAGTGGTCTAATGAAAACTTCAGTTCTAACAAATAAACTTTTCTGAAGCATATTTCTCTGAAAATATTTTCGGAAACTTTTTCTGTGCTAGGATTTCTTTTCGCCATTTGTTAACATTATTGTTGAATGCACTCCCATTAAATTCATCCCGACTTGAAAATTGTAGCTTTCCGATTTTCGATTCATTTCTTTTCGCAGGAATTGATTGCCTTTTATTCTCTAAAATCTCTCAGATTTCTAAAACTTTATTTTGTTTTAGATAAACCATATATGATGTTTCATCTGTATATCAGCTTATACTTTTTAATATTCAATGAAAAACACGTCAGCTATGTTACACTCAAATTCTTGCAACCTTAGGTTGACATCACTAAATCGTGTGAGCTAAGAAATTCAAAAATGTTGTGTCAATTATAATTTCCCAAATTTTGCCACTACTGAGCATTTTCCGCCCCAGTGTGCTTAAGGTAAATCCAGCGCTGTTTAATCCGCTTAGATCCATCGCTTTATTTGTTTTCAGCTCGACTCACATGTGAATAGCACAAATGCATTTGTGGGTTGGTGCACATAGAAAACGTTTGTCGCGGCCAACTTTAGCGGTTGCACCAAATGCCTCAGGTAAATTCCAGACGATTACATTCCTTCAAAAACTATCTGTCTGGGAAGCAAGCAATTTGGTTGCTTTGTTTGCAGAATTAGCCATTAAATGCATACCATTTGCACACTCCGAACATATACTCAGTGCCACAACGTATGTTCACATGGAGTATGCTTTCTTTTCACTCTAGCAAGGAAAACGACAAATTTCAATAAAATATAGTGTGCTGCCAACAATTTCATATGAATTGTCTTAAATATTCTCGGCAATATCCATAGCTTATGGAATTACAGGTTGGTTGAAAGGTGTTGAAAGCGACACTTATTAGATAGTAGAGCTATCAAACTTTATATCTCATTTTATTATTTCATCTTTCTTTTGAACGCCAAATTTCGATTTCTAAATTAATTATTATTTGTTTTCAAGCAATTTGAAGTCAACACGCTTGTGCATTTTTGTTTTACAATGAAAAAAAAAAAACTTAATATCGTGCTGAGACAAAATTCTATGATTTTGAAGGTCTAAAAGAAATTCTTGAAACAAAAGATGGAATTGCTAAAGGAATATACTTCGTCACTTCCAAGTGTTCATCGAAGGATTTCAGAAGTTAAACGTGGTCACAAAAGATGGTCCACGTAGTGAACATCCAGAAAATGCAACTCCATCAGAAATCATTGAGCAATTACATGATATTTTTGAAGATCCGATGCCAGATCAGTACCAAGAATACCAAATATTTATATGAATAATTACATATGAACGAAAAATCTCTTCGGAAAGTTAGTTCAGCACTCGCTAAAAAATTAACAAAATGCTGCAGTTGGTTTAAAATAATTGGAGAATTCTCAATATAAGTGTATTCAAATTGAGGGAGACTATTTATGTTGAATGAAATTCCAAAATAATTTTATTTAAAAAATCAGATTTTTTTATTTTTGCATTCAATACTTTTCAACCTACGTGTACGAATTTCAGCTGCTCCTTCCTCGAAACTGAAAATACTCTCTTTTCTAGCGAGGTGCTGACACAAGCACTAAAACTTGTATTTTGCTGCAAAGGTTTATTACTGTTATTATGATTGCGTCTATTGTATTTCAATTACATTTTATAAATTCGTTCACTGAAGAATGTAAAGAAATATTTGTGCGAGTTTCTGGCTCATAGCTGCTGGCATAATATAAATACTAAAAACGAATACTAGTAATTTTAGTAGGTTCGCTTTGCGACCGTTGGCACAAAACAAAAAAAAATTGTACGCAGCAATGCACAACCAGAGAAAAGAGAACTGAATCACTTGCAGTGAAGAAGAAGAAAAACATAGACAAAATATTAGAGTAAATACTGTGCGAAAACTCTATATAATGTGGATTTTATATTAGTAAAAATCAATCAGAAAATATTCCATACGCGCAATGTTGGCATAAGCCCGGGACTTCAAATAGCATCAAAGAAAGAACTCTGGGATGGTTAAATTGAGCGATTTTACGACAAGGAAACGCTTTCCTCGCAATATCCATTGTGGCCCGTGCAGTGGGTACGGTTGCTCCGTCTTGCTGAAGCCAGGGGTTCACTAAGCCACGGTTATCAAATTCCGGAAGTAAAAAGTTATTTATCATGGCTCTGTAGACCGTAATTAACGATGACGTCCACAAAAAAAAAAAAAAAAACACGGCCCAATCACTCCTACTGTGGAAATGCCGCACCACACAGTGGCTTTGAGTGGATGTAATGACTCTTCCTGTGCCACACGCGGATTTTTAGTGCTCCAAAAATGAAGACTTTATATTTTAATATAACAGTGGAAATAATTTTCGACACCAAAATTTCTTCTTCGTTGTTGAGATTGAGGATGGCTTTATAGAATTCCGCACGCGACTGAGGGTCAACAGGCATTAGCTGATGCACTGTTTACACTTTGTATGAGAACACGGGAACATGTGTAAGTCTTTCACTAAAGTTCGCTGTAGTATCCATTTGGTGATGCCTGTCTGATGATGGCGTGCGCCTTCGTCTCTTTGATGTTTCTTTGTTCTCAGCGTCACCGGCAGTCACAGTGGCGATATTCTCGGCGAAACGACCAGCCAGGAGGCGGCTCCGCCCTGTACGGTCTCGTGTGGTTTCAGTATGTTTGAATTAAGTAGCTAGGTACCGGAATGTTTGCCAGTTGGTGCGGAAACCGACGTCAATATTCACGCTGCACCAACACCACCGACTGATTACGGGTCAAATTAATCGACACAATTATTCCATACATAACGCTCCATTGCTTGTTTGTTTGCCTGCCTAGTTCACATTTGAAAAAATTATGGCATTTTCCGATAAGGTGATTAAATTTGCGCCACCTGGAATAAATTTTGTAGCTAATCACATCTGTCTCTTTTGCTTTTCATTCTCAATTTTGAAATAATAGGTATACACCTTCATATACATTATTATATATATCACAGTGAAAATAATAGAATTGGGGCTTTGTGTGCTTGGCCGAGCTGTTCCTTTTATTTTACAGTTTTAAGCTGACTCCAAGCGGCACATATTTTTTTTAGGAACTTTTTCTTGGCAGAAATACACTCGTAGGTTTGCCATTGCCTGCCAAGGCGCGATCGCTATAAGAACAAACTTTTTCTTCTTTTTTTTGTTTCACGGGGAGTCGAATCTACGTTCTCTGAATTCCGAAGGGTAGTCACGCACCAATCTATTCGGCTACAGCGGACGCCGTGAAATAATAACTTTAATATAAATGCATATTTATAAAAAATATCTCACTAGGCACTTCGCATATAGAACTACAAACAATTGAAAAGTCGCTCACTGGTAACGACGGAGTCGAAGGGGTTGAAAAACAAAAATTGACGGATAGCTTGAAATCAGCCAGATACTTTGGCTTTGCGGTTATATGCACTATTTAAGAAGAATTATTAAGAGGAAGAATAAATAACCCGATGTTGGTTGCTTTAAATTCATTAAAGGGGATTTCTCATTCTATAAGTTGGATAACATCCGTCTATGATTTTGCTCGCTAATTGAACAAGTCGAATTTTATTTTTTCTAAATCTCAGTATACTTGATATTTCAAAAATGTATTCTAACGCATCCTTGGAAGATATTTTAACTCCAACCAATTTTGTTTAGAGACTACCTGCCTGCATATATATATTTACCCAAAGATAGTTATTGTTGTTGGTGGTAGCCCAAAGCACTAATTATCTTATGATTCAACTGAGTAAACTAGCACATTATTCATAATTACTGTTGGTCTATTGCCTACAAACCTTGCGCACCGGCCTCCAATCCATGTATTTCCTCCTACACCTACATTTCACTGCAATGAGCGCCCTATAATACATAAATTTAAATAAATGTCGGTTAAGCGAATTTTTATATATTTTTTACCGCATAGTAAATGCTCGAATGTGCATTTGGTTTCGCGAGGCTTGCCTAGCGGTGCGACGGAGCTCAACGCCAACGCCCCAAAAACTTTGGATTTCTCTTTTTTCTATGCGGTTTGCCATTCAACGCGGTTTCCTTCCGTTTCGTTTGGTAGATGCAAGTTTTGTATTTTTATTTTTTTGAATTGTGTCTCTAAAATATCACATTTTTCCGTTGCTTTCTTTATACTTTTATGGTAGGTGAAATGCGAAAAAGTAAGTGAATGACGACGTTGATGGTGCGCCACAAATGTCGGTCGACGGTTGGCAATAGAGCACAGAAGCGCACAAAATATACAATTGCATTCCAATTTGAATTTGAATAAGAATTTCGAGCTGCTCTTGAATGACCGTTTTTGACGCGTCCGAATGCCAGTATTTTTCATTTGTTTGTTTCTGAATGCCCACACAACGTATCTGGGTATGTGTTTGAGTTTGTTGTTGCTGGTGTGCTGTTGCTTATGTAGATTTGTTAGAGTTGAAAAGAGCAGAATTGATATTTGCTGGACAAGCTGATGGCTGACGGCTTATGACTAAAATCAACTAATAGGCACTTGACTTAAATGATTTTGCACTATTCACGGCTGAAGGATTTATGTTTTATATTCTTTACTTCAAGTTATGCCATAACTACAATTACTTTGCTGCAATAACTTTAGCTGCAAAAATATGCAATACAAAAATACTAACTAAATGGAAATCGGGTATTTTTGTAGCCGGCACCCAATTTATTCTAATAAACCTAGTAGAAAAATTATTACTACTATTTTTAACCCTGGCATACTAAACATAGCCGGTGAGGCGCAGGATTTTCTTTTTGTGATATTCCGTGCGTTCATACCAATTCAATTAAGTTTGTATGGGGTGTGTTTTTATCTGCATGAGAACTATCGATATCGATTACTATGGTTTGATAATGGCAAATTGTATTTACTTTTTTGTTCAGTAAGGTTTGCCAAATAGTCAAGAATCGTTTAATCTCAATTTCTTGGCTTTTGTTCTTTGACCAAGAGGAAAATTCTATGTAAGGATCTCGGCTTACGTGCTTATAAAATTATAAAACAAGGTTCGCGTAGGAATTGATGCCAAATGCCCATCGTTTGCGTCGTATTTTTGCTGATTGGGCTCATTTAGATTAAGATTTATTAGAAAAAGTAGACAAAAATTGGATTGATAGAATGGACCATGTAACTCGTAGCTGCGGCGGATATATGCCGGATATCATGTGCAAACAAATAAATGCCATGAAATTATCTACCAGACTATAATAAACAACAATATTTCCATTTTGTATTATCACTCTAAGTTCGCAAGCTCTTAAAAAAATGCCCTTTACGAGCTTGTACGCAGATGTGTTCTACTCTGCTACGTTACAAAAATATAGAATGACTCACAGCTTATTTTGGGTGACCTTTTAATCAGAAGTAAATGTGTGATCTTTTTTATATAAGTTACATTAAAAAAAAAAACTTTAATATACATTACATAGATAAGCTCCAACAAATAAATTCAGTCAATGACAAAACCTCCGAGTGTATTTCTGCCATGAAAAAGCTCTTCGTACAAAAATATCTGCCGTTCGGAGTCGACTTAAATTGTCTGTCTCTCCATTTAGCAAAAACATCTAAACATAATTTATATATTGTATATTTATCATCATCATCATCATAGTATCACAGTTCGGGTTGCACCATTGCTTGCGTTACAATTCGCATCCATGTCCCTCGGTCATCAGTTTTGCGTTTGATATCAGATATGCTCATAGCGCCAAATTCGTCTTCAATGTCATCTCTCCATCGTTTTCTCGGCCGACCTCTTCTGCTGTCGCCTTGGGGATTTGTTTCGAAAATCTGTTTAGGGTTCTATCGATGCTCCTTCCTAAAATGATGTACCTGATTACATTTGCATCCCTGATAAATATCATATGTCTAAATCGTCGTTGTACCAAGTGCGGTAAGTACCGTCTTCAAGACGTACAGGTCTATATATTTTTCTTAGAGTCTTTCTTTCAAAACAATTTTACTGATCGGTTTCATAGGATTTCCGAACCCAGATTTCGCCCCTGTATGTGAGTGTTGGTCTTATGAAAGTTTTGTAAATTCTAGTTTTTGGTTTCTAGAAAGCAGTCTCGACTTCATCAACTTTGTATGAGCGAAGTAAGACTTACTTGTAGCTTGTACCCTGTCTTGTATGTCAATAGCTGTATCTTTCTGTGCTCAGCTAACTCCAAGATACTTAAATTCATTGACCATTTTAAAGCTATAGCTGCCGATTTGTAAGTTATATGTTGCGTTGCATCTTCCATATATTTAGTTTTTTCTCTAGTCCTACCATATATATTTATGTATGCATTGCATATTATCTTTGGTTGACACTTCACCTCAGACATACCTTCTAACAAATAAAAAGGAGATACCTTTTTCATTTCAAAACTTATAAATATTAAATAATTGCAATCTACTCTCGATTCCTGCAGGGATGCTCACCTGTTTGCACACGATATTTTACAAAAACCAGTAAACGGAACAGACTGCGGTTGGTTGCAATGTTATTAGTGCTTTCGCTTAAGTAAATAACTGTACATATGTATGTGCCCTCGCAAGATATGCAGCAAATTAACTTCCGCTTTGGACGCTAAGATTTCCTTCGCTGCTTTCTGGGCATTTCCTTCCGCAGAAGCTTTTGTTTGCTTTATAGCCACGTTTCGTTTCTTTATTCTTGAAATTTTTGCACTTTTTTTCTTATTTTACTTCCTGCAGACTCTTTTTTCTGTTTCCCACTCTCTCTGTCTTCGAAAAGAGAAATCGCCTGCAACCACAAAAGGCAAGTTCTTTGTGTTTATTATTGTTATTATTGTTTCGTTGTGTTCACTGCCGGGTATTATGCAATTTCTTACACGTTTCCATTCAATTTGCTGAATTGAAGTGGGATTTGAGTTAAACCCAGAGATCGCAGTATATATTTTTCTTTCAGGTTTTTTATTTTCACGATTGTTTTATATTCTTGTTTTGCTGCGAATGTGCTGGAGCCACGTCAACGCTCATTTGGCTGCTCAGTTGCATGCTGCTGTGGCCTACAATTGCAGCTGTTGCGATGTTGGTGACTTTTTTCCGGCTACTTGACCAGCAAAGTGGATTTGCTGGTTCATGAATTAATTGTGCGCATGTGGACCGGAAAGCAAAAGATGCGCGCACTTTTCATTTATGTCAGCAAATAGAAAGCACGAAGAAAGCGTGGAGGTCAATTGAAGCAGGGCTAGGAAGGTTAAGGCGCATATTGGGTCGACGAGTTGAGCTGTCTAACTAATCCATGAACGCTTGCGTTACAGTAGCCCTCCAGTTCTTGCCCGAGTGGCCTAATTTTCGCTTGAGCACTGCTCACTTTGCCTTATGTTGTGTAATGTTGGATCTAAACGAGCAGCCCACTTCAGTTGAGTGGAAATCAACGAAATAGCAGATGCACCAAACCACTTCATTTCACTTTCAGCTACAAAATATGCACAAAAATGATGGCAATAAAAATGGGAAAAATCAAAACACTTCAAAAATTCAACAACCTTGATGGAGAAACTCATTGCAATATTATATTTTAGATTTACTGCTTTCGTAATCTACCAAAGTAACTAAATTATATTGAACAAATTTATTTTTCTGAGAAATTCTTTGCTCAAGCTGCATTGCAAACAAAACGATAAATATCCACAGAAGAAAATATAAACTTAGAAAAAAAATAGATACGCTAAAAAGCCTTACAGTACAGAGGACAAATTGGTAGGGATTGCATGCTGCTCTCGTACCACTAGAACCAAGCGCTTGCACGAGCATCTCATCATTCATGTTTGTCAGTGTATGTGTAGTGGGCAATTTCAATTGCTGCTCCTTACCTTGGATGAGTTTAAGCGCTTAAGTACCGCTTGTTTGTGCATTATTTGCGCCACTTGTGTTTGCATTCAGCCATGTACTCCGGCACTCCGCTCCACACGAGCGCTACTACGGTTGACTACTTGCCTTAGTGAGTCATGCTCTTGCGCGCCGAGGCTCTTAAAGCACATATTTCACTTATGCATATGTGGAAATGCAGATAGAAATGTAAACAACGTACATATGTAATTATAAGCACATGTTTACATCTTATACATATTTTTATATGTACATACAGAGGCGCTCACAAAAATAGCTGTGTGACATATTGAGAGGTTATGGCTATTTATGTTTTTCTTGTTTAAATTCTTTTTTTATATGTAATAAAAAATTTTAAACTTTTTATAAAATTCAATAAATTTTCATCTGAAGAATTATTGTCGGTGTTGCGCATTTTCTTCCATTTAAAAAAATGTTCTAGCATTCATACAGAAAAATTTAATTGGTTCTAAAACTGCATACCTAGAATTTTTTAAAAAATTCTAACTGAAATGTTTGAAACATTAATGCAAATTTTTTTAAGTGGTAGTATGATTTATATGGATTTTGTTGTGGTATGACCAATATTTTTATTAAAAATAAAAAATAAATAAAAATGAAAAATAAGTAAATGGTCAACACTTTGCAAAATGTCGAATTGCGATTATTGTGCGCCCCTCTGTATATACATAGATGTATGTATGTGTAATGCATGTATAATAAGTGCATATCCTTCATATTTCCCATACGTTCATTTTTTTCTCTATTTTCTACTTTTTCTAAAACGATGTTGCAATCCGTTCGCCCATCATAGCAGATATCGCTGGTTATCAAGTTTCTACGTATGCAGTTTCGTTGTTTTTTGTAAGTAGATTTAATTTACATTAAATCTCCTTTGCTCACAATGTTATGCGTATAATAGAGAAAAGAAGTAAATGCAAAGTGAGTTGGTAATAGGTCATTAAGCAAGCTAGTGGCAAATGCGAAAAACATCAATACTCTGACAGAAATATGAATAGTTTTACAGAAAAAACCCATCCCGTTGCAATGAGAACGATCTGCAGTGATGTATTCAGAAAATTTTCCTACATTGACTAAAATAGAGAAAATTAGAGAGAATGAGCTTAACCTTCAAACGAACGTTTGCCTTGGTATGTATTTATAATATACAGGGTATCTTAGGAGTTATGTAACTGTATCAAATTTCATAATCTTAGCTTTTGTAGTTCCACAGAAGCTCGGTTTGGATATTTCAGTTTATATTGGCTGTGTCAGGCCTCCTTTTCCAATACCTAGTACTTTTCACCATAAGTAGGGTATAACTAATTAATGCTTTCGTGTCAAGTTTGAAACCACTAGCTTAATTGGTTTCCACATTTTGGTCTATGTTACGCCAAATGGCTTATAATATTTTAATTATTAATTTAATTTTATATATTACTGTCCACCTAATATAATAAAATAATTTACTTCTTAAGAACGCTTAAGATTTTTTAGTCTATATCTCAGATGCCACGCCTCCTATGTATCGAGATTAACATTTCTATACTAAAAGAAGGTATTTCCTTCAAATCCATGCTTGAATTGGGCGAACGACTCACTATAACAAGGGGGTTAAATGTATTAGTGTGGCGTATTTTTATATAATGATGATTCTTCATGCAAAATAAAAAATATGAAGTGCACATTAGGGTGGGCGAAGTAGTCGCGTCAACTCGTCGTGCGCTTCTTGTTTATTTGCTTAATGAACGCGTGATTTCGTTGAAGTTTTTAGATTGAATACGAGGGGTGCCTTTTATATTTCGGGATTTGGCAACCCTGATGTTGCAATCTGGCAACTGACAGCTGTATCGCAAAGTTTGACATTTTTTGGCTTTTACGTACTCAGAACGTTTTGAAATACCAGCGCCATTTGTGTTGTTTACAGTAACTTAAAAGAGTCATCTTGGTCCAAAAATGAAATTAAATCGGGAACATTTTCGTGTGATTATTTTTTACAACTTTCGACGTGGATTAACTCAGCAACATTGCATGGATGAACTTAATTCATTTTTTGGCGATGAAGCTCCATCAAGCACCAGTGTTTATCGATGGTATGGTGAATTCAATCGTGGTCGTAGTTCACTCCAAGACGAATTTCGTGAAGGTCGTCCAAAATCAGTTGTTGTTCCGAAAACCATTGATGCTGTGCGCGAACTGATATTGCAAGATCGTCATGTGACCTGTCGTGAGATTGAAACAATCTTAGGCATTAGTGGGACCACCATACATTCAATATTGCATAAACATTTGACTGTCAAAAAAATTTGTTCGCGTTGGATCCCACACAATTTGTCAATCGCTCAAAAAAAGACTCGTGTCGATTGGTCGAAGGAAATGCTCAAAAAATACGATCGCGCGGCTTCGAAACACGTCTATGACATCGTGACACGTGATGAATCATGGATTTACACGTATGAGCTCGAAAGTAAACAGCAGTCGACTGTATGGGTGTTTCAAGATGAGCCAAATCCAACAAAAATTGTTCGCGCACGAAGCACTTCCAAGCAAATGGTCGCTTGTTTTTTCGGAAAACTGGACATGTCGCAACCGTACCACTAGAACAACGCAGAACAGTAAATTCGGAGTGGTACACAACCATTTGTTTGCTAGTTGTCTTCCAAGAAATTATGAAAACCAATCGCCAAAGACGGATCACTCTTCACCAGGACAATGCGAGCTCTCACACATCGGCTCAAACAACTGCATTTTTGAGCACCCAAAACATCGAATTAATGGGTCATCCGCCGTATACGTAAAAAACAAACTGAGAGGTCAACGTTTTTCGACACCTGAAGAAGCGGTTGCGGCATTCAGAATGCATGTTTTGGAGGTACCTCATTCAGAGTGGCAAAAGTGCTTCGACAATTGGTTCAAACGCATGCAAAAGTGTATAGGTCTTCATGGAGAATATTTTGAAAAACAATAAAGTGATTTTCGATGATTAAAATTTGTTTTTGTTCTCTAATCCCGACATATAAAAGGCACCCCTCGTATGAGTAGTCGCATTTAGTGATTAGAATTATCCTTGATTATCTGGATACTCATCTGGTTTGATTTAAGTTGCATTATCACTGTTTTTTAATTAATAAACATTTCGAATAAAAAAAAAATAAAATAAAAACTATTTATTTTTCAAATCTTTCATTCGCTGATAACGGTCTCGAAATATTACTTTAAAATTCGAAAAAATAGTATATGATTTTTTTTATCGTAGAACAGAATACAACTAAGACATTTGACAAAAATTTTAAGAAATATTTTTAGGTCAATTAGAAGCAGTTGAGATGCAACATACCAAGTATCATGCATTTTACGCTTAGTCAAATTTGGATCTTCACAAACAATATCATAAACATTTTCAATAATTGATGGCGTTGTTGCATTTTTGGACGTCCTCTACGTGGCTCATGGAGTAGATTTTTTTTTTAAGTTTAGCTAATTTTCATAATTTTCTGTGCATACCATTGTAAAAAAATACACCGACAAGTCAACATAAATTGGGTAGTAAATAAAAATATAAAAAAATTACAGTTGGAAATACAATTTTTTTGTGTTTTGTTGTTTTTAAATGGTGGAAAAATTTAGATAAATTGGCTGGTTTATAGATTTGACTTAAAATTTGTTTCAACCAACCTGTTTTAAGGCAGGTAAATATAATATTTGTCGGGTAATATATTACAATAAAACAATAAAAAGCCTAATGATTTATGAAAATGTTGTTTTTAGAAATATTTAAAAATATTCATTTATATATTAGGTGCGCAACTAAGTTCCCGCTGTTTGTCAATAGATGTCGCCAGTAGTGTGTGCTAGTCGATTCTAACATAACCTAAACATCATAAACTAAGCTTAGACATATGGTAAACAAATTGCTTCGACATATTAGTGATTTTGTTTTGGTATCATATACTTTTGGTTTTGTGAAAATCTCTGATTTTGTACCGAATAATCGTCATTTACGGGAAGTGTTGTTTACCCTCTTTCATTCGAAAAAAAACGGCGGCTGAAGCGCATCGAGAACTACAAAAAGTTTATGGAGATGCTGCTTTAAGTGAAACAACGTGCCGAGATTTTTTCCGTCGCTTCAAAGACCGTGATTTTAATGTTGACGACCTTCCGCTTGACGTTGCTCGGCCTCACGTTGCCAAACCCGTTAAAATCTACCTGTAAAAAATTTTTTCAGAATAAAGTTGTATTTTCATCAAAAAACAGCGAGAACGTAGTTGCGCACCTAATATAATATTACAGGGTTACCGGCGGAGTCATTCTAAATACGTAAAGATATTATTATTTATTTATGATTTATTTGAGTGTAGGACATGATGCCCAAAACTGAACCGTCTTCGTTATCGCTTTCAAAGGTTATTTAAAAAAATATTTTTGTTATTCAAAATCATCAATAAAATTGTAACCAAACCCTGACATTTAAATATGGATGCTTGATAAAGTTTTGACTGTTCGATTTTTCAGTCCGTGATTTCTACCTCACATCACTAAAAAAAAGAAGTTTTGTATGAAAACTATGCCGCAATTTTATTTCAAAAACTATTGAATCTTTTTAGTTTACCTTTTATATATGTATTTGGAGCGAATATCCTTTGTTATGTCTTGATATTGTTACACGAAATGGAGAAATCTGCAATTTTATGACACCTCTGAGTGGCAGAGGGTTTTTCTGAGCGGTTTGCTTATGACAGAAATACACTCAGAGGTTGGCCACTGCCTACCGCGGTCCGACCGCTATTAGAATTCGTTTCTATCATTTGATGTTTCATGTCCACAATTGGTTTCGAATCCGCTACCAATTGTAAGTTACCCACAAACCAATACGGCTACAGCTTAAGCTAAAAAATAATAAATTTTGTATACCATATAATGCGTTGGCACCATGACGGAAAGAATAATGAGAAGGCGCCTACGGTGGTACTTTATTTTGCTCGCAGCAAATTTGACAATGAGTGACGACGTATTATCACCAGTATGGCCAGATTACCATTTTCGTAATTTGATTTAGCATTTTTGTTGATACTTAGTCTGGGAGTTTTAGTTCTTTCTTCATGACATTTTTGTAGCCTGTTCTAATTAAAATGTAATGTTTATTATTTAATAAAATATACTTTTTTTTTAATTAGTTCAATAATTCACTCAGTTTTCTTTAGCTTTACTTTTTTCAACATCTAGGTGTTGGTGTTTTTCTGCTCTCAGCAGTCAAATCTCTCTCTCGCTTCTCCAGTGTTGCCTAGCTTTGGATATAAAACGCACTAAAATGCCCATTTAAAGAAAGTAAAATACCAAACTTCTATTGAATTATTTAAAGAACTTTGTGTGCGTGACAAATTGTCTTTAAAATGTGCGCTTTTTTAAATAAATGTGTTATGTTTATGTACACTAAAATCTTTATTCTATTGTAATTGAAACAAAATGTAACACTTTTTTCTTTTCAATTTTGTACAGTTTTAACTTTACGCAGTTCAGAAATTTAGATTTAAATTTTTATATCAATCTACCTATGCAGGTACTTGCATGAATTTAAGCGATCAAACCGAGATGCAACATGTTTCAAGTTGCCTAAATAATAATCACTTCTACCAATACATTTATGATGCACGCAGAGGCAAGAAGTTGTCTCCGATGCGCACGTAATTTATTTCTGTGGATATGTATAGAAGTATGAAAGTATTTACTTACACATACTCATTTTCAATAATATCAATGACAATAGTTATCGTTCAACATGATATTCAAATGATGCACAGATGACCTTTCGGGCTCATTCCGAAATTACTCCAATATACATACATATATGCATTTGACATTTATGGATACCTCTGGAACGTAGCTCGATGTGAATGCAACTAAGTAAGTAAGCAACTAAGTGCTTTGTAATTTAATTGATCAACTGCCAATAGAGCCGCCATTGATGAATGTGCACGCTGGTGTGCTCACAACACATTTCAGTGGCTTCTCAGGCGGCATGTTTGTGTTTTCTCGAACCACTCCCACAAACACAAGCACATACACCAACACAAAATGGTCTAATTAATTAGCCACTTTGCAATTGGGAAGTTGCTACAGCATGCCACA
Source organism: Anastrepha fraterculus (assembly GCA_037575425.1). Taxonomy (NCBI): domain Eukaryota; kingdom Metazoa; phylum Arthropoda; class Insecta; order Diptera; family Tephritidae; genus Anastrepha; species Anastrepha fraterculus. The sequence continues at coordinate 23,310 of JAYXIM010027218.1, forward strand.
TGCTGCTACGCAACAGCACATATACATGTATAGAAATAGATTTACAACTGTATATGTAAGCACTTGAACGATATATCGTTCGGTCGGCAGTGCTCTGTCTGAACAAGTTGCGTATTGGGTTGAGTAGACATTTTCCTAATCAAAAGCAGAATTATATTCGCACCCAAACGCATACGCACAGTGCACTGGCACTCACACAAGTATACGCATGCAAAGGGTGCTTTCTTCGTTCAATATTTTTCCTTTAAAAAGTGAACTTTCTGAAGAATTGTGGAGTATAAACATATTTGTAGCCCATTCTGTGCCGCATTTTTTTGCGCACAAGAAGAAGGTGCAATATTAATCATCTAGCTGTTTTTTAATAACCTTTGTACTAAATAAAAAATGATTTTCAGTGATGAAAGTCTTTATTTGGGCGTCCAACGATCTGTTGATTGCCCGTATGGATACTGCAGCTGTCTAGTTTAACTAGTGTTGTTGTTATAGCAACATAAATATTCCCTATACCTATAAGTCCGGGTCACGTCGGTTATGTATAACCGAGTGTCGTGGGAACGAGTTTACTATTGTCAAATACAAGTAGCACACAGTACCACTTACAAAAATTATAAAGCTTCGATTAATTTTTCACACGGTTTAGGACCCTATTTTAGTATTAGCGCGAACGATATTGCATTTAAAATATATTTTGTTTTAGAGATGGATTTTGAAGTGAGCAAGAAAACGTTTATCATGACTCTGAGCAATCGTTACAGCGTTTCCAATATTTAATAGATGAAAATGTGCATTTATGGCTAATAACTTTATAACTGGACATAGATCAGTTTGTGCAACACAGCACTCATTAAGGAAGTAAGTTTTCAATATTTCGCAATATTGTTCACAATGTATTTTTTTCGATGGAGGTGCTTGTCGGAGTTTCCTCTACTCCTATGAAAACCAACTATCAGTTCGTATCAAAAGCGGATGTTATTTAATATTGAATGGACAAATGGTTCACCCTTTATGTACACATGTGAATGATTACGGAACTCACAAATGCGGCACTCTGCTGAGAGAGCCTGAACTAATAGAACAAATTTAAAGTTCAGACTGGTATTTATTACTTGAAATGCGAACTAGTCTGGAAGTGAACACATATTCATTAGTTCAAGAACCTCTCAAAATATATCTGGCTTTTGCGCATGCTGGGCATTGCAATAACAACGGCGTTACTGCGTTTTTTCTTTGGCAGAAGCTGAGGCGTGTCATAATATTCTGTTAATCGGCGCAACAGTCAGATTTACGTTATCGGAATATCGAATATTTGACGGCGGCCGCCGTAGCCGAATGGGTTGGTGCGTGACTACCATTCGGAATTCACAGAGAGAACGTCGGTTCGAATCTCGGTGAAACACTAAAATCAAGAAAAAGATTTTTCTAATAGCGGTCGCCCCTCTGCAGGCAATGGCAAACCTCCGAGTGTATTTCTGCCATGAAAAAGCTCCTCATAAAAATATCTGCCGTTCTGAGTCGGCTTGAAACTGTAAGTCCCTCCATTTGTGGAACAACGTCAAGACACACACCACAAATTGGAGGAAGAGCTCGACCAAACCCCCAAAATGGGTGTATGCGCCAATTATATATATAGGTATATATATCATTCAAATCGCAATTCTCAAAAAAAAAAAAAACTATTGGGCAATATTTTATGCTATTACAGCAATAATAGCTTTTTTTTATTAGCTTGGGTGTGAGAACCCTATTGTATAAATTCTTAAATTTATTAGATTATCGGAAAAGATGATGGAAATAAGCCTTTCAAATCTCTTGGAAAGAGAGAGAAATTTTAGTTCTTTTTTTTTAAATAATTTCATTTTTCAATTTTATAAATTTTCCTTCTTCTTTGCCTTTTTTAACTTGTAGAAGGACCCTTTGTCACTTACGTACTTTACTTACTTTTGAAGACAATTCACTAAGTTAACTCAAAACTAAATACAGATTCAATGACAGACAAATGCTTTTATTGCAACCGAAATGTGTTCATTGAAATATTATTTTTACATTTAAAGTCCTCCTATTTTTACTCTATCTTACTCTTTGTAAACTATTTAAAAATTCGTATTACTTTTTTATGCAAGGCGAAAGGAATCCATTCGATTTTTCGATTTAAATTCTATTAGTAAAATTCCTAGCACTTCGCCAATTAAAATTTAGGACTTAATAGTAACTGAGTCAGAAGTGGTTCAGAACTGGTTCACCAGTTCTGAATACACCGTAAGGCACCATTTCGTAATCAGTGGGGTTGCATGCGTGGTATGCGTGATGTATAGTAGATATGGAAATATAGTTGGAAGGCATACTTATACACACACACGTATTTAGTAAGCCGTTAATTAAGGCAGCGAGTTTATGCGACCTTAAACACCAACAAAGCACCACGTCACACTATTGTTGCATACGTACTACACATATTTACACCCATGCAAATGTACTTGTACATGTATTTGTATACATCGATTGTGTTAAAATGTCTTAACCTCGTTTACCAGCTGTCTTCATTTGATGGCATGGCAGAGGGCATTTCGGAAGCGTTGAGCGTATAAATTGCAATTTCAATAATATTGTTTGGCTTAGTGATTTGGGGAATTGAGCGTGTGAGGCATGATAGAGCAGAACGCAAGCGAAGCTCATAACTGTCAGGGGCAGGATTTGCGTTTGCCGCTAATATTCAACTACAAATTTGTAACAACAAGTATCAGGGGTTTTATATACACATATACATATATATATATATATGCGTGTTTGGGTCCACACACATATTTATGCTAACAATGGAGATTGTAAATATGCCCGTAAAGAACTATGAATGGTGTTAATCCTATGATAGCGAGTGAAGGTTTTCTTAAGTGATATAATTGAAGTGAGTGGGATCCACCATAGGTGTAGAAAATCTTTTAGACTAATTTTGAATGTATTTGAGATTAATAGAGCTTATATTTAAATTTTTTTGATATGTGAACTTAAGTAAGCATCATGAGTATGCATAGAAACAATTTTTGTTGTGCACTATCTGCTTATTGTCGACACCTTTCAGCAAGACAGACTACGAATTGAAAAGATAAGGGTTCTTAGACATTTAAGACCCTTGTTTTTTGTTTTGGTTGCTGGTGGACGAGGTAGGGTTCAAAACACACTTACAGAGACCGTCATCTACTGCGTCGATTGAAACCATTCCAAACTGTATCAAAAATGATTGGCATCTACATTTTTTTATAAAATTCATTAGTTCTAGATTCATATTTTTTTATTTAGGAAGGAGGGGATTAGAGTAGTAAGTGTATTTAGGAAGCACCACCAGGTTAAGTGAGATTCCTTTCGGATTTTGATGCATCAATATTTTGTCTATCGAGAATCTATTAACCAACCCTAGAGTGTGGCGGCCGCCGTAGCCGAATGGGTTGGTGCGTGATTACTATTCGGAATTCACAGAGAGAACGTCGGTTCGAATCTCGGCGAAACACCAAAATTAAGAAAAACATATTTCTAATAACGGTCGCCCCTCGGCACGCAATGGCAAACCTCCGAGTGTATTTCTGCCATGGAAAGCTCCTCATAAAAATATCTGCCATTCGGAGTCGGCTTGAAACTGTAGGTCCCTCCATTTGTGGAACAACATCAAGGCGCACACCACAAATAGGACGAGGAGCTCGACCAAACACCCAAAACGGGTGTACGCGCCAATTATATATATATATAGAGGGATACCAGTTCTTGTGTGTGATCACTATTAAGTGGGATTGGGTCCGAAATCTAATGGGATCATATAAGATTAAATTAGAGTGGTTCCATGCCAGGTTTTCCATGTATATTTCGCATTGTCATTAATTCTTTTCAAAATTGGTTTATTTGTAGACCTGGATCTAATAAAAGGTAAATGAAAGGTATAATTTTCATAGAACACTCAAACCTTTTAGTCAGAATTTAAAAACAAAAAACAAAAAAATAATAAAAAAAAAATCTTGGCATAATAAATTAGTATAACAGGATGAAAGTTCGAAGCAGCTCAGAATTCTATTTGATTTGTGATAATTTTTTTCTGATTATCTGTCTCATTTTCTCCTTGTAAAAAATGTTGTGGAAATTTTTTTTTTGCTTTCTTTGATAGACTAGAAAATTTGTTCTTTGTCTGACGAGAAAATTTTTAAATAAAACACCTAATTTCAATAATATATGTATGTCAGGTGCAGCCCACGTAATTATGGAGTGTTAAATGTCATTGTAGAATTTTCTAAAGATGTCCTTTCAAGAAACCACGTCCATCCTCTTATCAATTTCTGGCATGACGGTGGTGCGCCTTTTCTTCATATAACAAATGCACGACTGGGAAAAAAATTATAAACAATTAACGGGACATTTTAGCAACTTCAAATTTACTCTGTGTTAAACTAAAATTTGAATAGGAATATAAAACTATCACATGCCACAAATTTTAATAAAAATCGTGGAATTCGGATAAAAAGCCTGTGAAATGTTTCTTATTTTAATATAAACTTTAAGACGCAAACTTATATGGGTTTGGTTAGACAATGAGCTAGAATTAAAAAAAAAATAATAATAAACGTTAAAAAAAACATAAATACTTAAATAAAAAATAGTCTGAACTGAGCAAAATATTGATGTGTCATCGATTGTCGTTTCATAACAAGTGCGTATATGCGAGAGCGATATGGTATTACTATGTATATTAAAAATATATATTTCATGAGTCAAACAATTATTATGTTTTATTTCCGTAGTACTAAAATCTCTTGGATTCCAAATTCGCATTTGATGTTTCAGAAACATATTTCCCTCTCTTTCTATATCTATAGTTCCTTCCAATAAAGCTAAGTTATCAAAGTGTTTAGCTGTTTAAATACCCATCGATACTTGAGAATAATTTCTCAACTACTGAAATGCTTTATAATCCTATTGCTGTCCTCCCGTAATTGCACAAACTGCGGGGCTAAACTGAAACTTCTCACACCCTATCTCTCTCTGGCCACTGGTAGCTGGGTAGTATGTATTGTATTGCAGGCTGTGCATTTGAATTGGCGTTTCACTGTCACCTTGCCTGTCAATCGTTCAGCCTGTTTGCCATTTTCTCGCAAGTTAAACAATTGCCCAGTTGCTCATACGCCAGGGTGTACCTACGCAATTTGGAGGCAATATGCTGCTCAAAGACATTCTAAACCAGCTGCTTTATTATTATTGTTGCTATTGTTGATTTTGACACTTATGTTGCGACAGTTGTTGTGTCAAAGATGTAACGCTGTTGTTATTATTATCAAAGGAATTCACGTTTTCCACCCACTTACACATCGTGCCCGCTCACGTTGATTGCTTCCTCGATTTTGCTAAATACAATTAGGTCACTTTTATTCTTGTTGTTGTGGTTAGTTGCCTGGGTAACGCATACATTTACACTCATATCAGTTTCTATGATTCCTTAAACATTTGAGCTACGTTTGGAAGATTGTGTGCATTTGTTTAGCCTCATCCGGCCCACAGTTGAGATCTCGCCCTTCTGAGTTCATTTCATTCTCGTAAGCAGGATTTGCTGGTATAAAAATACTTAAATACTGTTTTACACAAACATGTACATATTCAACTAAGTACAAGTGCAAATAAGCAAGAGGGTAAGTATACTAGGAACAACAGCCAGTGGGCGTGTGTGCAAACTGCTTGATTTGATGCTGGGGAAAAAGTGCTTTCTAGTGCAAAACTCGAATACATATTTACAAATACGAGCACTCTGCTTTCACAGAAGATCGGATCATTTAATTAACTTAGCGAAATTATAGCAATGTCATGATATTTTACCGTTGACGCACACACATCTCATTCACATACAAAATTTACAAAAAGAATGGTCGAGGGGTTGGTTTGTCATTTGACCTTTCATTGCGTTTATGTAGTGTCTTGAATGCCAACAAGTGAACATTCACACATATAAGTAGATAACAGAAATTTTACTCTAGAATATGTGCATGTACATATGTATGCGTATATGAGTGGGAATTGCTTCTTGTCGTTCCAAAACACGTACAAACGGATTCATAGATGTACACTTGATTTGTTGCTTAAAGCTAAATTTTCGATGCAAAAAGTAATTAGCAGCTGAACAGATTTATGAAATTAAATGTCTACTTTTTTAATGAGATCTATAATTGGGTATTTGTAAACCACATTTGCCAAAGCAATTTGTGGATTGTGTCTGTGTATTTTTTTCTTGTGAACAACAACTGCATTTTGTATTATGGAAGCTACTCACTTTTCAAATCTTATTTATTAATTAAAATGCTACAAATTAAATACTGTATATGTGCGAAATTAAAGCCGTCTAATATACACTTGGGCTCACATAATTAAGTCACTTTATCTTTATAAAATATTCGGGATACGGGTGCGTGTGGTATTTGAGGACAACTTGAGAATAAATCTAATTACTAAAATTTTAGTTTTATTTTAGTTATTTTGAATAAGATTTAGTCAAACTGCACGAGTTCTTTACACAACCTAACTTATTATTAGGTGCGCAACTAAGTTCTCGCTGTTTTTTGATGAAAATACAACTTTATTCTGAAAAATGGTTGCAAGTGAGTCATTGAAAGTATTGGCCATCGCTGGCTACTACTTTTTCCCATCTTTTTGGTAGATCTCGTATACCGTCACGGTTCAAGTGTTCGTATTTTGAGGCTATCCCCGGATCAAGCCATTTTTTTATGTCTTCATATGAATGGAGCTGCTGGTCAGCTAGACCATGTGCCATCGATCGGAACAGGTGATAATCGGACGGCGCAATATCTGGAGAATATGGCGGGTGGGGTAGGGTTTCCCATTTCAGTGTTTCCAGGTAGGTTTTAACGGGTTTGGCAACGTGAAGCCGAGATTAGTCATGCTGTAGAATCCTTGCCCCTCCGCGTATTGCCGGCGCTAAGGCGACGACGTAGAAGCATGACCGGCAGTCCTCATGACTTTCTTTTCTTTGGATTGCTGTGCTGAATCCAATTTTCAGCACCCGTCACAATGCGATGAAGAAACCCCTTCCTTTTTTGGCGCTGGAGCAGTTGTTCACAGGCGAACAAACGACTTTCAACATGCCTTGGCTTTAACTCATAAGGAACCCAAGTCCCCTGTCTCTGAATCATTCCCAAAGCATGCAATCGTTTGGAAATGGATTGGCGGGTAACTCTTAATACTGAAGCAAGCTCTTCTTGCGTTTGAAAAGGATCCTCGGTGAACAGTGCCTCCAATTCAGCGTCTTCGAAGGGTTTTGGCCTTCCTTCACGCGGACGGTCGTCAACATTAAAATCACCGTCTTTGAAGCGAAGGAACCAGTCTTGGCACGTTGTTTCACTTAAAGCAGCATCTCCATAAACTTTTTGAAGCTTTCGATGTGCTTCAGCTGCCGTTTTTTCTAAGCTTAGTTTATGACGTTTAGGTTATGTTAGAATCGACTAGCGCACACTGCTGGCGGCATCTATTGACAAACAGTGGGAACTTAGTTGCACACCTAATATATTTCTATATAAATATTAAATAAAATGTCTATTAGCTGCAATTACCTCCTCGCTCCGAGCTTAGAAACGATTGCATGCCGGAATCAAATGTTCCTTATTCTTATTCTTGTTGACCATAACGGTATTAATTGCAGTCTTCAGAGAGGAAATGGTGTTATGAGGATGTGTATTGGTTTCAGGTTCAAGGAAGCCACATGCGTAGTAATCCAGGGGATTAAGATCTAGGAAGTTAGGCGAGCATAAGTTCGGTGTTATGTGAACACTGGAAATTCTCAGTGATCCCATCTTAGGCCCCCTTTGCTTTGTGTTGAGGAGCAGAGTCTTGCTGAAAAATGTTTGGGCTATCACTGCGCACACCATCACTCCCGGGTTTCACTATTCTCTTTAGAACCTCAATATATGCAGCAGAATTAACTCGAAACCCTTTTGTAAAGAATTGTGGTGGCGTTACATATCTGTTGTTGCGCACAAAACTTAAAACCATAACAGTGGCTTGAAACTTCGTGTGCTTGACAACAGGAACCTCTGTAGGATTGGGTCATTTGCAACTCTCTCACTTCTGCAGTTGGTCATAACATCTCAGCCACTTCAGGGTGTTTAATTATGTTTAGATGGCCTTTTGATCGGATAACTGGTGTTTACTCTGACAGGAATTGTCTTCTGCGCATAACGTATGATTTACAGTCTGTGCCAGAAGAAAATAACCGGGTTTTCCTGGTAACTTCGAGATATATTTCGTTCTGCTTTTTGTTGCATCATAGTCCCACTTAAGGGCTACGACGCCAGTGCTAACTCAGGTTAGTATCGTTCGAAACTTTACGCGAAGCGTTTTGAGGCGGTATTTTTATGTATGCATTCGAAAGGGGCGAAATTATCTTACGCCGCGGCTGCAAAAGTAATTAAAAATTCAAACAAGTTTGTTGTGATGGGGAATCAGAGGTATAAGGTGTACAAAAATGTTGATGACTTTTCCGAGAGCGGCTTGAAGCGAGTGATGACAAAAAAGTAGGATAAAGTGATCGTCCAACTTTTTAAGCGGGACCTTTCTTTGTGACTACGCCAAGAACGATCAGTTCTCGCTAAAAAGGGAACAGATGTGAGTATCAACACCATCCAACATCGACTGAAGGGGGCGAACATATCTTACCGTCCCACAACATTAAAACCACTGCTTTCAGAAAACACATTGAGAAACAACAAAACAAGAAAATGGCGTCACAGAAATGGACTGGCCTTCCCAGTCCCTAGACGCCAACCCCGTTGAAAATGTGTGTGGAACTATGAAAACGCATCTTGCCGGAAGGTCAGTCCATGATTTAAAGCAACTCGTGCGTCAAGTTCGCAAAATTTAGACCTGTTTGTCGACGAGCTACGCAGAAAAGCTGGTTCAAAGCATGAAGAAAATGCCAGGCTATACTCGATAACGATGAAGACTACACGGCTTATTGAGTAATTGCGACTCTACTTTGATGTAAAAAAATTTAAAATCTTTATACTTCATGAACAATCGCGCTGTTTTTTGCGTCTTGCAACAGACTCTTCACCGCCGCCTGATGCCACTTCACAGCTAACCTCTTAAATGAATAAACTGGCGCAACTTAAGGAAATTAAAGATCTCTAAATCGGTAAGATTTTGCGCATCTTCTTCTTGATCGGCACGATAACTGCTTACGGTATTTGCACATATAGCCCCGATAACTGCATGTCTCTCCGTTTCTTGGTTTAAGTTGTAGTCCTCCATGTATTTTCTGAAAGAGAGAAAAAAGAAAAATAAAGATTTCGGGAATTTATAGCAACATGTGCCGTATGCACCCTATTATTTTAATATATATTTTTTTCGTTAATTTTTTTAAAGAAATATAGTTCATTGCATAGTTAACCAAAGTTCTAAACTTTATATAAAATTCACAAAGCTTGAAAAAGTTTAAAAAATTTACATAAAAATTTTAAACATTTTAATCAGAATTCTTAGAGATTTATTAGGTATGCAATTTCATACCGTACTCAATTAGAGTATTGATTTTTCGAGTTGATATTTTGAACTTTTTTTTTATTTGCAAAATTGTGAACTTTCTTCCATATAAAAGGCTTCCGAATATGCGCTTCGCTTCATATGGAAGAAAACTCTCAACAAATAATAAAAAAATCAACGCGATTTTGCCTCAATTAACTATTTAACATTTCTATGTCAATTACTTTAATTTGGCGTACCTCTGCGTACTGTTTTTACTTACCAACATATTTTGTGTTATGGGTTAGAAATTTATCTCACTACTTTTTCAATGGTAATAAAACAGTACCAATGATGTTCTATGGTTAGTAGCTGGGGAGTTGGGCTGCTCATCGCATCTCGCTGCATACTTCGAGCAATGATGCTGCTGCTGGGCTGCTACAAAATTGCTAATATTTTTTAGATTAACTCTGTGTGCGAATACTAACTTCATTTAAGATCTTAGATCTTCATTCTAAATATTATATTTGTCAGCGATAATATTAAATATATTAATAACGCTGAATCGTCAATTCCGCGAATTTATATTAGGTTACTCTCCTAATGACACCAGATTTTATGTAAACCCAAAAAATAGCATTTCACTTCAGATCTTAGACTTTAATAAATTGAATTAAATATTTTTAGACATAGGTATACAGGGAAAATAGTTTTGCCTTGCCTGATATTTCAGCTTTTTTCATAGATTTAAAAAGGTCTATTTGTAAGGAAATGTAACAACCTCGCGACAAAATGATGCTAATCAAAATTTGTACCAATTTTTACAATACTATTTTCCTTATTTCGTTGTAGTAAATACATATAGTGTTCAACAAAAATCATACAAAATATTGCATAAATGTTTTTGATCAGAATTTCCTGAAAAAGTTTAGTGTTCAGTTTTATAGTTTATTAAATTTTGTTATAATAAAGAGCAGGTTTAAAGTTGCTGAAAAATCTCATAGGTTTTTGATATTTTTTTTGCTAATAATTTTCTCCATACAAGGAATGCACGACATCTTTTTTCTTTAAAAACCGAACAGTTTGCGGAATTTTTACAATTCGTTCGTAAAATTTTAAAATTGGATTTATATGCTTTTTTATTGGATAATAAACTGTACTTTTATGCAAAAATAATGAACATTCAAAAAGGGAAAGGAAAGCTTGTCGAAATTGATAAAATATTGATGTACACCATTTTGTCGCGGGGTTTATGTTAATTTAAAGCGTCTAAAAACTTAAGAAGTATCAGCCCCAGGATATTGCTGAGGATTTGAACTTTTATTTATATGAAAAATAATACCACGAGATATCTTTGGATTGTTCTTTTGCGGGTATATATTCGCACGAGCTAATCAACTCCACCTGTGGTAATGCTGTAGTCAAATAAAGGGGCTTTCAGCCATAATTTTGTTGTTATATGGAGCAAAGCATAACATAATGAAAGTTTTGATATTTAATTTTTTGTTAAAATGAGTTCAATTTTGATCGAACGTTGCATTAAAAGGCTGGATCTGTAAAAGTTATTTTTGGTCTTCAAAACGTAAACGTCCTTCTGAGGCCGCTATTAAGAATTTGACTGATATAAATCAATATGGCAACACCAACTCGTGACCGACTGGGTTATTTAAGTAAAAATATTCGAGCCCTGGCGTTAAAGAAGATCCGAATTAATCCGTTTTTCGACGTTATCAGCAATTGGGGCTATCCACAATGACCACATGGCAATAATGCAACTGGCGCAAGAATGTAAATCAAGCGACAATTCGCTTCGCTGTAGATTCACTAATTTCACTCAAGAACAACCTGTTTTTTTTCAAAAAAAACAACTGCTATTTTTAAAGTAGAACCTTCTTACTTTGTTTGGGTAAGTCTACTAGCAAACTTTCCATGTCACTGTTTGGTGCACTATGTAGTCTGGTGGGGTCATTGGGCAATTCAGATCTGTAGTTTCAGCAGGAGAGTGTCACATGTCACACAGCTACGAAACAATGAATTTATTGCAATACAAATTTTCCAATCGCATGATTTAACGAAGCTCAGCTGTTAATTGCCCGCCTCGATCATGTTATTTAACACCACTGGATTATTTTTTGTGAGGTTATGCCAAAGATAGAGTCAATATGAATTCAATTGAGTCGATTGTAGCCTTGAAACTCAAAATACTTGACGTGACAAGTGAATCAGATCTAAGTGATTGAATATTTTGACGAAAGAAATGACATCTGTAATTTTGGTTGTGGTAAACTTTCTTATACTTTCTGATACAATAAAAGTTTTAATTGATTTACCCTAAACCATTTGTTTTATTTTGTTTCGCAAAACAGATTTCTTGTTAAAAACCCCGACATTATATTAGGCTTCCGGATCCACAAACACAACGTATGTAGAGTGAATAAATGCTGACAATGTTTCTTCTTTTTGGGTTAGAGATGTCAAGCCCCGGGCCTCAGTATGAGTTACGTCGAGACTTGTAATTTCTTACGAAGCATATGAAATGGAGGGGGAAAAGCAACATCGAAAAGCACTTTGCTTTTGCACCACTTTTATCGTAGAAACCAACTGGGTTTCTTATGCTCAATGTTCAACTTTTGAAATTACTGAAATATTAGTAATATCAAATAGTATGAGAATAATAGCCAGCTATGGCCATGTTGGGGAAAAATAAATCCATTACTTTCTCAGTAGATGAAGTAGTGATCGATATCTCGTAAAGTATCGACCAAACAAGTGAAAGTTTATGCTCATTATCAAGGTGATATTTCACTCTAAAAAAAGATGTTGCCTGTAAAGTCGGTTTACTGACGATAGTTTAACGTGACAACGTCATAAGAAAATAGTGATGTAATGGTTGCAATTTTCAAAACAAAATTTTAATTTTATTTGTTTGATAGATATTTTGTATGGATATAGAGAAGGAAGTAAATGTAATCACAATGGAATAGGTCAAGTTACATTTACACAAATGTGGAAAATGACGAAACATTTATTAAATCCATGAAAGATATGCTCAATTTCAATTGTGCATCAGACGTTAATAAGTCAACAACACTAAGAGACACCATCATCGATTTGACTTTTTCAACACACACTCGAAACACTCCCTTTCATTTCCTACTTTTCCTATTATCTCCTATTCTCAACAGAGAAATGGTTCATTACCATGCACACAGGAAGAAGGCATATGCAAATACAAATATGTGAATTTATATACATACATATATATGCTCACTCAAGTAGGACAGATCCAGATGTCGAACGTTGCCGAATGCGGGGGCCGATTGTGCTCTTTGTCGTTCGTTCCGCGCTTTCACTTGCAGTTCAAGCAAGGTAACGACCAATGAGCAAGATAACGACGATTGAGCAAGATAATGACGATTGAGCAAGATAACGACGATTGAGCAAGATAACGACACATTTTTTCGTGCGTGCAGCCGGCTAAATCGAATTATAAGACGTTATCACGTCAAAAATTCGTTTGCCGTTTTCTGTTTGTTCCATTCAGTTGTGAGTTAGCAATGCAAGCCATTTGATGAAGGATGAGCCATGTCGCTGAAATTTTGAATGGTGCTTAGGCTGCCGGTTTTGCTTTCGTCGCTTCCGTTCAATCGGACATAAAGAAAACCAGGAGCTAAAGATCCAACACAAAGCAGTTTTAAACGATTTGGGCAAAAGTTTTGCGAACGCAACATTTTTCCCTCAACTTACTTTATCAGATATGCACACCGTAAGGCATTATTAAATGCGTAGAAATTAAAATTTTGTCACTAATGAAATAATTTTCACTTTAAATAAGAAATGATAATTAAAATCCATTTATTTATTACTTTTTATGTAGTAGGAGAGCCTATCAATCAGTATTGATACAATTTCTTCCGAGTGAATTTGTTGCGAAATAATGAATATATGAATCCCGGGATTAAACCCGGAATCCCGGGGTAGTAACAATAAAATCTCGAAAATTCCGCGTTCGGAAAAATCGAAAAAAATTACGTTCCTAGTTTAGGTAAACAATTTATTAAAACCAAAAACTCTAAAAAACAAAATTGAACAGAGCTTTTACAAGTTTTTACATCGTCATAACTTTTGATTTTGAATAACTTTTTTGCTAAATAAAAAAAAAAAAAAAAAGGTTTTAAATGATGAATGAAGGAAATCTTTGTTTTAACTTTTGCTTAATCCATTGCTTGTATATTCGATATACTGCAGCTGTCTAATTCACTAGTGCCAAATACAATTGACGTACGACACCATTTGCAAAAGTCGATCAAGTCGTACTTTTTTGTGGTTCACTATACGCAGACATTTTTGAAGAAATTATATGTGTATAATTATCGAAATGATTTTCCTCGACGATAACTTAATATTATCACCAGATAAAGTAAAAACATTAGCAAACTGATCAGATATATTTGAACTCTGCTTAAAAAAATATGTTTTCACAATTTTGTATTTTTTTTTAATGCAAATCATATTTCATTTAATACAGCCATAATTTGATGAACACTTTACTCGCTTTATCTGTACTCGAACTTCCTGACCTTATTGAGCTGTCCATTACAGTTTTCCAACACTTTGAAATTAACAAAAGTTGCCGAACTTTATCCACTGATATCCCATAAATTAATATTCAGTTTTATGTACAAAACTTATTATTGAGTTGTTCTGTTTTGCAGCAGCAAAGTTACTTCATTTATATTTATTCCTGTTATTTTCAATCTGTGACAATCAATTTAATTAACTTAGTATCAAAACTCGTTATCTTGAAGTAAGTTGTAGTTGTACCAATTTACGGTTTTAGTGCTGCTAGAAAAGTATGTGCAGTGCACAAAGGGAAAAGGTGTGTCAAGAAAGGAGTAAAGTAGTTGCAAATAAATTTGCTTATAACTTTGCAAGAATCTATTAAAAACTGCACCGCCCATTTGATGGAGTTGAAAAAATGCTCGACGACAGGTTGAACTTGACAATCATTTACGGCAAACTAATTCTGCGTACCTTCGCTTAAGCGTAACTTTGAAAAGGGGCAGCTTACAGTTATACTTATATACTCTTACATATGCATATGTATATATATGAGTAAATATATATGAAAAGTTAGTTTTTATAAAACCTTGTAGGAAATTTCTAATAATATTAGCATTTTCTTCAATAAAGTTTTTATTTTACAATCGACGTTTCAAATCAAAATCATACCACATATCTTACTAACTTGTGTAGCACATGCACATAACTGCCTGCGGAAGCAGCATCAAGCTTACAAATTATCTAGTTCTATACTACCTATTATTTTAAGTAAGGTAAGGTTAACTGGCTGATCAATAAACATCTTAAATCTCTTAAGGGACCCTAGTGCTGCCAAGCTGAAATGAAAGATGTGAAGAATCTAACCGTAATGATGGGAGGTCTACCAAATTTCTGGTCTTATTATTAATAATATCCTTGAATAAGGCGAATCACTCGGAATGAAGAATTGTGTGTACAGAAATGGACAATCGATGCCATATGAAGTGATCTAAGTATTCTGGATATGGTCTTAAATTTTTCGAAAAATTTCTTTATTTGTAGGCTTGAGTATAATAAGAAGCAAACTGAAAAAATCTTCCAAATTTTTAAATTATTTTGAAACTTATTCAATGTCGAACATTATGGGTGTAAAGCTTTGTATAGTCAAAATGTTCGATCCTTTTCAACATTTGTATATATTTTTTTAATCATTCTTTTTTGTATTGTTGTTTTTTTTTGGATTTTAGAATAAAATATACTTTTTTCGCATTTTTTGTATATTTGGCTTAAAATATTTGGGAACATTGATTTTTTCCATTTGTTAAAAACAACCCTCACAGAGTTTTGTCTTATTTTTTCCTTATTAGCTGATACTGTGCTCAGTTATCGGCCGCCGTAGCCGAATGGGTTGGTGCGTAACTAACATTCGGAATTCAGAAAGAACAATGTCAAGCCATCGAGTGTATTCCTGCCTCGAAAAAGCTCCTCATAAAAAATATCTGTCTTTCGGAGTCGGCTTCAAACCGTAGGTCCGTCTATTTGTGGAACAACGTTAAGACGCATATCACAAATAGGAGGAGAAGCTCGGCCAAACCTCCACAAGGGTGTACGCGCCAAAGCTAACCAATGAAAAAATACTGCTCCAGCAAAGCGCAAACATACGTACTTGCATATCAATCGAAACTTCACTGATTCGCTATACGCATTTTAATGTAACTCCAAAAGTTATGGGAATCCCACCATGAAATATTCAGAAATATCTATATTAAAAAAAGGTGACGAATAAAAGGCAATGTTTTCCACAATTAACTAAAAAATTCATATAAAAAAGTAAGTTTTTTTTTCAATAAATTTTTTTATGAATCATATATTGTAGTAATTTTTTTTATAATAAAAAATTATAAGCATATAAAATGAGTCGAAATGTGAAATATACTTTAACTCGATATCAAAATTTTCAACAATAAAAATTGATTTTTTTTTTCAAAATTCTTTCAGTTTGCTTCTTATTGTACTCACGCTTACAAAAGTGCAATTTTCTGAAAAATTTGCTACAATGTGCAAAATATTGGATTACTTGGCATAAATAAATTATTGAGGCTTACACTTCTGTTACGTGTTTGGCCGAGCTCCTTCTTTTATTTGTGGGGTGCGTCTTGGTGTTGTTCCACAAATGGAGGGACCAACAGTTTTAAGCCCGCTCGGAACGGCAAATGGTTTTTCATGGCAGAAAAACACTCGAGGGGTAGTCGCTATTAGAAAAAAAAATTTTTCTAAAATAATATGGAGTCGTTTAAATGTGATCCCAGCATGACGGTGTTCCAGTTCATATTACAAAAAATAAGTGATATAAAAATGCTAAAATTTTTAAATAATTTTCTCTTAAAATACTTATTACACATTTTCTTTTAATTTTGAGCACTCAAATATATATATACTCAAATGTTATTAAAAAAATAGAAAATTCAAGGAAAGTTAGTATTTTTGGAGTAATTTGTTCGTCTTACAGGATATCTGTGTAGAAAGAAAAACTGCTCGTTTAAAGCTGCTAAAAATATCATCTATAAAGAGAGGTTCTAAGAGGTTCTCTAAGGGGTTCTAAGAGGTTCTTCTAAAAGGTTCTTTAAAAATATTTTTGGTTACCTGGGTTATGGAATTGTGAAGGAGTTTTAGGGTCAGTCTTGCCACGTTGGTACTCGTGCCACAATCGAAGATGAAAACGCAGTCTATTTTATTTTTAATTTAAAAAATTAAAAAAAAAAGGAAAAAATAATTATCAAATCGAAAACATTATCTCCTTTTCCTATAGGTATGAAGGAGGGTGAACAAAAATTAATACAATACAAAAGTAGCAACAATACTCCATTTTCATTACGGCGCCGTTGCAACTGCCATAGGCAACTTAGTGTGCATATTACAAATACTTTCATACACACACACATACACACAATCAGTGAAGTTCGAGCGTATGTATGAATGGATGTGTCGTGAAAGGGCATAAATGCATAAGGGTAGCAAAGGTGAAGAAGTTATTGTTGTTTTTGGCAGCGTAGATTGAAGCCCTTACTCTTGAAATTGTCTGGACAGCGGATGCGTTTGAAAGGTGAACGCTTTAAATGGCCCATAGTCTGAAGTTGTTGTTATTGTTATTATTCCTTTTTCGTTAAGTTATTGCAGTGTCCCGTTGGAAAAGTTACTTTGGCAGCTGTGTATAAAATTGCAATTTAAAAATAAGAAACAGAGTGAGTGCACAGGTTAAAACAAAGGAGAAAAAGGATCTGAAAGAAACTGTGAGCGGTGTTATAAAGGGCATACATATAAAACAATTGCAGCAGATTTTCAGGCGGATGGCTGAAGAGAACAAAAAGCAGGAGTTTGAGCGCCTCCTTTATTTGTGTGCACGGCGAGTTTTGCAAGCGACTCAGCGCATAAATAAGATGTGCAGGGAAGGTTTTGTTTGTTCTATTTGTTGTAAAGGTGTCACCAGAAAACAAGCGTGTACAACAAAAACAAATTACAACTATAGTGGATAATAATGGCAAAGACAACGAAAACAAACAACAATATTTAAACAAAGAAAAATAAAATAGATGACTCGTGACATAAAGTCTAAAGTTGCGGAAAATATAGGAAACTTATTAAATAACAGTTTGCCGTTTAGTGAAAGAAAATATCAAAAAAGTGTAGATAAAGAAATTGAATAAGTTTCAGAGCAATCAATAGAAAAGCACTACAATGCAATAAAATTTTAACTTTGAGCCGTCGATTTTCCTTATTTTTTTACGGAGTTCAAAAACAACGAGAAGGTAGTAATGAGTAGAGCTGTAAAGTCTTAAAATCGACGGAGACTTAAGTCAAAGAAAATGAATAATTTCTATTCGCAAATATTCATAGCGTTCCAGAGTGAATGAAAATCATTCAGTAGGGAATGTAGATACAACAGAATAATTTCCAGTTATGAATTAGAGAACTGCAGTATACAAACAGGCAAGCAGTGGAGCGCAAAAAGATCAAAATAAAGTTCTCCATCAGTTAAAATTATTATTTTTTATTTGGTAAAAATATTATTCAAAAACCAAATCGGATGATTAGTTTAGTATTAACGTGTATATACTTATATACGTATATACTTATATGCTTATATACTTATATACTTATATACTTATATACTTATATACTTATATACTTATATACTTATATACTTATATACTTATATACTTATATACTTATATAATTATATACTTATATATTTATATACTTATATACTTATGTACTTATATACTTATATGCTTATATACTTATGTACTTATAAACTTACATATATATTTATATAATTATATACACATACAGTAAGCCAACAATGGGTTTTAACATAGAAAAAAAATTGAATTTTTTGATTTCAATAAAAAAAAATAGCACTCCTTACAGAACTGTGACTTCCTTTTTGTACTGATTCATATTTATTCACAGCATTCATAGGGAATTAATAAAAAAAACCTCAAATTCTTTGGAAAAAAACAACTAACCCATCAAAAAAAAAATAACACTATTTCGCCGACTTTGGGCGGCTACCGGGCAAACACACCAGTTCACATAGAAATTATGCGTCGCGAGTGGAAATGACATCGCAAAGACAGCACTAGATTGGAATCTCCAAGCAAGCCATCGCACAGTGGTCCGGCGGCCGGACAAAATTCAATTTTTCAACATTTTTGAAATAAAAATTTGATAATGCAGATGTTTTATTAAATATTCAAGGCAGATTTCCTGAAAATATTTCTTAATTTAAAAAAATTTTCATTGTAGTTTTTTCACTTTAAACATGAAATTGTATGCAAATCGTACTTCATACAAGAGTTTCATTTTCATGTCTGCAAATAAATATTCCCATTTGATTGTCAACCAAATATTGAAAAAAAAAAGATAATTGAATATATTAACGGAAACAGTAATAATTCTCTTAAGTTGTGGTACAAAATCCAATTTTTTTTTTTGAAATTTCAAAATTTTTCAAAATTTTTTTTTAAAGATCATTTTTTCGAGTGGTCCACACCGGTCCACTTGAAATCAACATGAGTGATGTAGCCACATATTTCAGCTATGATCACAAACTGAAACCTGTTGCGCAAAGTTGCGCAAATTAAAAATAATGTAGCTTTAGTGCATTTACCCACAGGCAAAACGTTACATATGGCTTATGCAATTTTGTGTAAAAGACAGAAAAAGACATCACAGACCCCATCAGCATTAAGAGACAACTAAAAAAAAAATATTTTATTAAAAAAACAAAAATTTTTTTTAATATTATTACAATATTAATATGATATATGTATATATAACACTATATACAATAAAATTATATATAATAATATAACATTTTTATCTGTCACTGGAGGAACGGGCATAAGCCGATTAGAATATTAACGAACATCTGAGAATTGCTTGTAATAATAAAATCAAAATGACGTATAGTTTTGAAAAAAAGGAGTTATTTATTTTTTTGGGTTCTTCAGAAAAAAAAAGTTTTGAGTCAAAGAAGTTAGAATTACAAGATTACGTTCTTGAGAAGTTTCAATACCATGATGATAGTGTAAAAGAATTGAAAGATCAGGTTTTGAAGATTGTTAGTAATTTTTGTAAAGATATTAATAGAAAATTAGAACGATCTAACAGGCATTGGGGTCGCGTATTAAATGGGAATGCATCTTGGTTAGCTGAAAAAATTGATTTTCCCTTAAAAGACTACTTTAAATCCTCTTCATCTGGCTCTGGTAGCTGTACTAATGTTGGCCGCCCCGTAAAAACATTCAATGATGTTTGCGAACGTTCCAAGAGACGTAAATTAGAGAACTTACGTAAATCAAGCGGGCCTGAATTGGCGTATACTGCATCAGTAAATTTGCGTTCAGATGGTAACGTTCAGGGTGCAATTTTAGTGAGACATGTAGCACATACTTCTAAAATGGTTGAAGACATTCCTAAGCCCATTAAACCTTTTACCTCTTATACCAGCGATGAAGCTTTAGCTTTCTTGGTGGCTAATAGACTGACAAAGTATCAGTATCTTTCTATAAGATCTGGTGCAATAGAAAGAGGAATTGATCTATATCCTTCTTACCATAAAATTCTCGAAGCTAAGAAAAGCTGTTACCTCGAACAGATTACAGTAAGCGAACATAGTGCAGAAATTCAGTTGCAATCACTGCTCGTAACTTCACTAGTACTTATAGAATTGTACACAAATATGTCTAATACAACAAAGAAAATAATCGTTTGGAAAAATGATCGCCCAACATCTTCCCGAACTTGCGTGCCTATTAGACTTCAGTTCATAAAAGAGCGTTCGATAGTTTCTTTGAAAGAAAGGGATTGGGTACAAAGTCAAATAGATAATTTAACACCAAGTAAAATTAAACTTAATGAATTAAATATATCAATTTCGCATAAAATGCTACTCACCATGGTAGATGGCAAAGTATGCAATGCTCTTACCCACACATCATCATCTCAAAAATGCTATGTATGTGGGTCAACGCCAATAATGATGAACAAAATCGAAGAATCAATTCTAAAGGAAACCGATCCATCTACATTTCAGTTTGGCTTGTCCACTTTACATGCATGGATAAGATTTTTCGAATGTTTACTACACATATCATATCGATTAGAGTTCAAAAAATGGCAGGCTAGAAGTCTAGAAGAAAAAAATAGTTTAAAAAATAAAAAGACTTCTGTCCAAGCAGCATTCAAAAGTCGAATAGGATTATTGGTGGATATTCCTAAAACGGGTGGTAGTGGAACGACAAATGATGGGAACACGGCTCGCAGGTTTTTTAATGATCCTGAAGTATCATCAGAAGTTACTGGAATTGATATTCATTTAATCAAGCGGTTTGCCACTATTTTACAAACATTATCGTCTGGTCTTGATATTAATATTGAAATATTTCAAAAATATGCCCTTGATTCTGCTAAACTCTTTGCCCAACTATATGATTGGTATTACATGCCGGCTCCCGTGCACAAAATATTAATTCATGGGAGTATAATTATTAAACATGCTTTGCTGCCTATTGGCCAACTCTCCGAAGAGGGTCAGGAAGCACGCAATAAGGATTAGAAAAATTTTAGACACAACAATACAAGAAAAATGTCGAGAACTGACACAATGACAGATTTATTAAATGCTTTGCTTTGTTCATCAGATGTAGTTATAATATCAAAAACTAAGGTTTCGAAAAACAAGCTAAAACCATTTTCAAAAAAGGTTTTTGCGCTTTTAAATTTGAAAAATTATCCAGCCTCAGAAAACAGCTCATCAGAAACCGAGGATTCTGAATCATAAAAAAAAAATTAAAAATGAAAAACAAAAAAACAACTAAATATCCAAAAAAAAATTAAAAACTAAAACAAAAAAAATTAAAAAATTAAAAATAAAAAAAAAATTAAAAATTAAAAATAAAAAAGAATTTAAAAATTAAAAAAAAGAAACTAAAAAAAAATAAAAAAAATCTATAAACAAAAAAAAAAATGAGGAGAGAATAACCTTACCGTAAACCTCCACGTGGTACTCTCTGGGGTCGTGAAAAATGTAAAAATGAACTCACCAGCTAATTACGGAAGTAAAAATGTATTTATAGTATTCAATGAATTTAAAATTTGCTAAAACTAAGGTCAGATTCGTCATCACTGATCCTTAAAACCCCTAAATATATATTTTCAGCTTAATTAAATGAGTTTTTGAATTTTGTCCGCCAACCCCTTCTGGTAGGACGACTGTGCATCGGTGCGTTAGACCAGCCCCCACATGGAGGTGACAAGTAGCAGCAGAGGTGGACAGAGCAGGCCGTTCCTGGAGGCCGTTAAACATCTAGCTCTAAAAAAAAACGGAAGTATAACTTGTTTATTGAAGCCCTATGTTTCATCTAGGAACTATTGGAATATATATATATATATATATACATATATATTTCGGCACTATCAATAAATTGTTTTTATAAACTTTAATACAGGCTTTTTTATTAAATATGTAGGTACACAATGTGAATAAGCAATTTTTTGATTAATTTAATATTTTGTATGACAACCGTTAGCTTCAATAACATTTTGCAGGCTTTTTCATGGAGTGGATTAATTTGCTTGTTCATATACGTTCGGTATATTCTGCCATTCCTCAACTATTGCAGTTTTTAATGCTGCTGTATTCTTTGGATGTCTTTTAGCCATTTTTTTTTAAAAAGTCCCATATTTAAATAGTGCTTGGCCCCCATTGCGCCGTCAGTTAACTTGTTTACTCCTTTACTTGAAATGCAGGCGTTTTTTACATTTTGTGAAGGCATCTGTGGTTTCTTGCGTGCTGATCTCGATGAATATTTGTGGTGCGGTATGGCTTGCCGTGCTGTTTCATGAGAGATAACAATACAACCCTCCTCGTTAAGCTCCTTTGTAAATGTTCTTAAGTAAATTTTTTGGTTTTGATCCAATTTTCGGATCGTCAAGCGTTTTGCATGCCCAGTAATATTAGTTTGAGGCCAACTTACATGCTTTTCCTCTAATCTACCCTCTTTTTCCGCTCGATTTATAATTTTATAAACTGTCTGACGTGTGGTCGTTAGCAATTCAGACTATTCCTGAAAACTTTTATTAAGTGATAATTATAATATTTATTATAATTGCGTAATTTTTTTGTTAAGTATTTTAAAAACACTGATCAAAGTGATCATTGCAAAGCAGAGAGAACGGTAAATCGAAGTTAGTCGCGCAATACATTCTAAAGAAATCGAAAAAGCTAAGTGTAAAAACAATTTATTGACAGTGTCGAAATAGTGTGTTATTTGTGTTTGTTGCTTAGTTGCTGTTTTTCCAAAGAATTTGAAGTTTTTTGTGCTGTGCATAAGTATAATTCAGTACAAAAAAGAAGTCAAAGATATTTGCTACTGAAGTCGAAAAATTGAATTTATTTTCTATGTCAAAATTCATTCTCGACATACTATATATACATATAGGCATCTTTTTTGTTGGGTGTTTAACTAATCTCCTCCTGCTATTTGTGGTGTGTGTTTTTCCACAAATGGAATGATATACAGTTTTACCTCCCTCCGAACGGCAAAAGGTTTGGTTTGAGGAGCGTTTTTCATGACAGAAATACACTCGGATGCCCGCCATTGCCTGCCGGGGTTTTTAGCCTGTAGTCGCGCATCAACCCATTCGGCTACAGTGACCAGCCTTAGTTCCCGTGCATTTTCTGGTCCTATCAGTCGTTACAAACCCCGTCTCCATTTAGTAAACCTAAAGTGCCTTGAGAGCAGAGAAAGTCTCTGTATTTTGTTTTGCTTAAGCTTAATTTATTTCACACAACAAAAAAGAATAACACATTGGTGATACCACCAACGGCGTAAAATGAGTCTCTTGCTTACTAATATCACTTGAAATGTGACTATTTATGTTAGCTTATTCAAACAGCCACTTAGCCAGAAGTGAGCTTCAACGCTGAATACCTCTTCGCATTTTTGAAGGGCTTAGTTAACTTTTTTGGGTAACAAATTTGATATTTGCATTAAATTTCGCCAATTGGAAAGCAAATCTTCCAATTCGTTTCCCAATCTTCCAATTCGCTGAAAAATTGCTGAATCTTCGTCTGGATGGAGCTCAGAGAGTAGAGTAGCACAGAAGGTACAGTCTTTTCCTCTTGCTCATCTAGAGAGTTTCTGCAGAAGTCACGTATCTGCATGCCCATCTTCTTGACATGACTGCCTATTAGCCGTGTCCCGTTGTAGCGGAAATTAGTGCACATTTTGGCTTAGCATTGAGCGTTTACCACAATTCTCTTCTTCTTAATTGGCGCGATAACCGTTTACGCGATTTTGGCCGAGTTTAACAAAGCGCGCCAGTCGTTTCCTTCCCGTGCTAACCGGCGCCAATTGGACACACCAAGTGAAACCAAGTCCTTCTCCAACTGATCTTTCCAACGCAGAGGAGGCCTTCCTTTTCCTCTACTACCACCAGCTGGTACCGCATCGAATACTTTTAAAGCCGGAGCGTTTGTATCCATTCGGACGACATGACACAGCCAACGTTGCCGCTGGATCTTTATTCGCTGCGCTATGTCTATGTCGTCGTAAAGCTCATACAGCTCATCGTTCTATCGTCTGCGGTATTCGCCGTTGCCAACGTGCAAAGGTCCAAAAATCTTACGCAGAATCTTTCTCTCGAACACTCCAAGCGTCGCTTCATCGGATGTTGTAATCGTCCAAGCTTCTGCGCCATACGTTAGGACAGGCATGATGAGAGTCTTGTAGAGTGTTAGTTTTGTTCGTCGAGAGAGGACTTTACTGCTCAGTTGCCTACTTAGCCAAAGTTGGATTTCAAGGCTGACATTATTATCGGTGTTAATGCTGGTTCCTAAATATACGAAGTCTTTTACAACCTCGAAATTATAACTGTCAACAGTGACGTGGGTGCCGACTGTTTGTTTGAAGACAGGAGGTACTTCGTTTTGTCCTCGTTCACCACCAAACCTATTGGCTTTGTCTCTTTATCCAGTTTGGAGAAGGCAGAACTAACAGCGCGGCTGTTAAGGCCGATGATGTCAATATCATCGGAATACGCCAGCAATTGTACGCTCTTATAAAATATTGTGCCTGAGCGATTAAGTTCTGCGGTTCGTACGATGCTCTCCAACATGGGGTTAAAGAAGTCACACGACAGCGAGTCACCTTATCTGAAACCTCGTTTGGTATCAAACGGCTCGGAGAGGTCCTTCTTAATTCTGACAGCGCTGCTGGTGTTGAGCGACGTCATCTTGCAAAGCCGTATTAGTTTTTTGGGGATACCAAATTCAGACATCGCGGCATACAGATAACTCCTCCGACGAAAAGATGGTGTGTGTCGATTCTCCTTTCGTGGGTCTTTTCCAAGATTTGGCGTATTGTAAATATTTGGTCGATGGTAGACTTTCCAGGTCTAAAGCCACACTGATAAGGTCCAATCAGTTGGTTGACGGTGGGCTTCAGCCTTCAGGCGATATTTAGAAGACTAATCCCGCGGCCGCCGTAGCCGAATGGGTTGGTGCGTGATTACCATTCGGAATTCACAGAGAGGTCGTTGGTTCGAATCTCGGTGAAAGCAAAATTAATAAAAACATTTTTCTAATAGCGGTCGCCCCTCGGCAGGCAATGGCAAACCTCCGAGTGTATTTCTGCCATGAAAAAGCTCCTCATAAAAATATCTGCCGTTCGGAGTCGGCTTGAAACTGTAGGTCCCTCCATTTGTGGAACAACATCAAGACGCACACCACAAATAGGAGGAGGAGCTCGGCCAAACACCTAACAGAAGTGTACGCCCCAATTATTTATTTATTTTTTTAATCCCGCGGTAATTGGCACAGATTGCAGGATCACCCTTCTTATGGATTGGGCAGAACACACTTAAATTCCAATCGGCAGGCATGCTCTCATCCGACCATATTTTGCATAGGAGCTGATGCATGCAGCCGGCAGTCCGTCGGCGCCTGCGGCTTTGTTGTTCTTTAGCCGCGTTATCGCTATTCTCACCTCGTCATGGTCGGATAGCGGAACGTCAATTCTGTCGTCGATGATTGGGGTATCGGGTTCTTCACATTCTCTGTGACATGCGCAGCTGCACTGTTTAACAGATTCGAGAAGTGTCCCCTCCATAATTTAAGATTGCTCTGGATGTCAGTCACCAGTTCGCCGTCTTTGTTCTTACAGGAAAACGCCCCGGTCTTAACACCTTCTGTAAGCCGACGAACTTTCTGATAGAATTTTCGGGCGTTGTTCCTGTTGGCCAGCATCTCAAGCTCCTCGCACTCACGTATTTCGGCCTCTCGTTTCTTCTGTCGGATAATACGTCTCTCTTCCTTTTTAAGCTCTCTGTAGCGATCTCACATGGCTCGCGTTGCGCCCGATCGTAGCGTAGCTCTATAGGCGGCATCCTTTCTTTCTGCGGCAGCATGACATTTCTCGTCGTACCAATTGTTTTTTCGGGCTCGCCGGAATCCGATTTCTTCTTCGGCGGCGGTACGTAGGGAACGAGAAATGTTGCTCCATTGCTCGTGCATGCCGGTTTGTTGGGCAGTGCTCTCTGAGAGCAGGAGTGACAGTCGAGAGGCGAATCTTCTGGCTGTCTGTTGTGATTGCAGCTTTTCGATGTCGAACATTCTTTGCGTAGGTAGATGTACGTTTTTTGCTGCACAGAGGCGTGGCTGCAACAAGGTAATGATTCGAGTCAATGCTGGGTCCTCGGATCGTACGTACATCTAATACACTAGAAGCGTGTCTTCCATCTATCACAACAATATCGATCTGGTTTCACGTTTTTCGATCAGGGCACAGCCAGGTAGCTTGGTGGTTTTTTTATGCTGGAATCTGGTGCTGCAGACTATCATGTTTGGGGCCCCGGCGAAGTCGATCAGCCTCTGTCCGTTACCGGATGTTTCGTTGTGCAGGCTGAATTTTCCGACTGTGGGACCAAAAATTCCTTCCTTGCCCACCCTGGCGTTGAAGTCACCAAGCACGATTTTTATGTCGTGGCGGGGGCAGTGCTCATACGAACGTTCCAAGCGCTCATAGAAGGAATCTTTGATCGTCATTTGATCGTGATTCGCATCGTCCTTCTCTTCCATCGGGGCGTGGGCGCAAATGAGCGATATGTTAAGAAACGGGCTTTGATGCGGATTATTGCGAGACGCTCGTCCACCGGAGTGAACGACAGTACTTGGCGACGAAGTCTCTCTCCCACAACAAATTCGACACCGAATTTGCGCTCCTTTACATGGCAGCTGTAGTAGACGTCGCAAGGTCCTATGGTTTTCTTGCCTTGCCCCGTCCATCGCATCTCTTGGATGGCAGTGATGTCAGCCTTTACTCTCACGAGGACATCAATCAGCCTGGCAGAGGAACCTTCCCCATTAAGGGACCGGACATTCCAGGTGCATGCCCTCAAATCGTATTCCTTATTTCGTTTGCAGGGGTCGTCATCAGTGTTGGAAGTTCTCATCCGAGGCATTGTTGCTGTTTTCATTGGGGGGGGGGGTGGGGCTTTATAAAACCATTTCCAAAATCGATAGTGCCTCTCTTCTATTGCAGATCCAAAACGTAGTACTTTGTATTATAAAGTAATTCAAATGCTTTCTAAATTAAAAAAAACAAGTGAGAACTCTATTCAAGAAAAGCTTTTCAAATAAATCGTTCTCAACGGCGTGATATCCACATCCAAGTACTTACTTCTTTTGTTCCATTATTTACTATTTTCACTTTAAGAGATAGGTGACAACGCCATACATAAATACATGGTCCGGCACTCGAGAATTTGAGTCATCGATTGACCACCAGGAGGCAGCACCCACCACAGGTAATGGGTTGCTTTGAGTCGTGTGCAGACAAAAACATGGCAGACCATGAACATTTCTCAAATTCGCCAGACGCGAATCCGATGGATTATTCTCTTTGGATCATTTTGGAGAGCAAGGTCCGAACTAAAAGATTCACAGGTCTCAAGGTGCTGAAAAAAGCCATTGTCCGCGAGTGGGCTAAAATACCTGCAAGTCACATTCGGCAAGGCCATCGGTGGTCATATCGAGCAAAAGTAAATTGACTCTTAATTTTGTATTATTTTTGCACATTTTTTATTTTGAATTGAATAAAAGTAATTTATTTTTCTAATCAAGTTTTAATAAAAAAAATATTGTTACCACCAATTTTGTTTGGCCAGTTAAAATATTTTTTTTAGGCGGCCGCCGTAGCCGAATGGGTAGATGCGTGATTACCATTCGGAATTCACAGAGAGGTCGTTGGTTCGAATCTCGGTGAAAGCAAAATTAATAAAAACATTTTTGTAATAGCGGTCGCCCCTCGGCAGGCAATGGCAAACCTCCGAGTGTATTTCTGCCATGAAAAAGCTCCTCATAAAAATATCTGCCGTTCGGAGTCGGCTTGAAACTGTAGGTCCCTCCATTTGTGGAACAACATCAAAACGCACACCACAAATAGGAGGAGGAGCTCGGCCAAACACCTAACAGAAGTGTACGCGCCAATTATTATTTTTTTTTTTTTTTTAGTTAAAATATTTTTATATTGAACCTTTTTTAGTTCCCTTCATTTGATATCTATATCTTAATATTAAATTTAAATTTGGTATAAATTTACATTTTTGCAATAAAGTTCAGGTGGCAGTGCTATCAAATATAGTGCGTTTGTTTCCGTATGTATGTAGAGATTGATAAGTGTATGCTAAAATAATGCCCATCGAGTACATTTAATAAATATTAGTTATTTATCGATAGAAATAATCTATCTTCAAATTAATTTGTTGTGTGTAAATAATGCATTCAAAGATCTAGGAAAAGGAAATTATTTAATTGTTTAATTTAAAACTATAATTTGATTTTATAAGAATTCAATGCAGTTGCATATACTCTTTTATTATACCAATACCAACACATAACAATGTGAGTGCGATTTGCTGGAAATAATGTCAATGGAGTTCGTCAAATTCTGTCGCTTTGTTCTCGAACAATAACAATTTTTCTGTAATAGGAGAGAATAATAGCGAAGAATAGGTAATAGTAAAGCAAACGAAAGCATTAACCAATAAAAGCGAAGCAATGACACCGAAAATCATCTCTTAGCATAATCACTTCCGGTGATGTGGTTGACTATGAAGTCAAGTCATTTGGCAAATTCCAGTGGCAACAAGCAGGTATGGCAATGCTTTGGCAGCAATCGGAAGCACATTCCAGCGACATTGTTTGCCAAGCTAAGAATTTCATACTAATTACTGTAAGTGCTGGCATCAATGGCTGCCGGAGTACTTCCTCCTTTTCCGAAGACAACGCGAACAGATATGATCAGCAAGACAAGGAGAATTGTAGGGTGAAGCGACAGGTGAGTGAGGAGCAATACAGGTATTTATCTGTGTTTTGTTAGATGTGTGCCACAAAAGACAAACCATTGCAGGTTATGCGGAAAATTACAATGACTTTTGTGGCATACAAACACACTCATACGCATACATACATATGCACACAACTATTACCTATCTATGCATTAGAATTAGTGAGAAATGTCGCCAAGTGGCGCGGTTGGTTGCTAGATGGAAGCAAATAGTGCAATGCATTCGTTTGCACGCGCACAATGAACATCAATAAGTAGAAGAGTGGAGTTGTAGGGGGAAGAGGCGGTGGTGGCCGTTGCTTGTCGCCGCCAGGTGAGAATAATGTGAAAATAAAGCGAAATTAAATGACAAGGAATGATGGAATAATTGCCAAGTATTTCCGCGTTGATGCTATTTCCATTACTGCTGCTGCCAAATTGCTGCCGTTAATGGATTGGCGGTAATGAAAATCACTTTTTCCCTGGCGTTCTGATGCGATGATCATTTTTGAGAAAAGTCAGAAAATTCCTACATAATTGAATTAATTAAGGATTTGTTACAACAACAGCACCAATAAAAACAGTTTGTATATGTATGCATGTTTAAGCAGTAATAATAACTGTTAAACAAACGAGCGCATAGCCAACTCATCGTTAGTAAGCTCAATCAGCTGCAATTAATCGCTACCAACGTAAATTTATTGCATATTTTTAGGCTGTATTCAATATTGTGGTACTATAGGGTGTAATCACTGGCAGCGATGAGGGTAAATTGTTTGGTATTAAGAAACAAATACAGGGAAAAACAAGCTGGATGGAGGTTCTTCCTTCACACGAGTTATAACAGATACTTTTTGATAATGTCGATGGTTTTCGAGAAAAGTGACATAATTCAAAAATACAAAATGCTGAGTTGGGTCAGTTTTCTAGATGACCTGACAAAACGACACTAACGCCATCTCTCAGAATTGCTTCAAGATTCGCTTATGACGCTTTTGCAGATAAAAATATATAGACTCTGTAGTTGATTTTTGCTTTTAACGGCAAAACTCCGAATTTTGAGTTAATTTGTTTAAATTGAGTTGTGTCGCTTTTCTCGAAAACCATCGATTTGTTTGTTGATGGTTTAATGCATTTCTTCCATATAACAAATGATCCAAAATTTTTATGCACAGTCTGTCTAACAAACGCGTGACCGGCAAATATCAAACTTAGAGTTCCGTTATAAAAAAAAAAGTGCGTGTAGCGTGCACATAACAGAAGTGGGCCTTTCAAGGCATACAGAGAAAGAGGGAGAGAACCGAGAGAAAATGAGAGAGAGAGAGGGAGAGAACCGAGAGAAAATGAGAGAGAGAGAGGGAGAGAACCGAAAGAAAATGAGAGAGAGAGAGGGAGGGAGAGAAAGAATATATATCTAAATAAATTCACAACATTTGTAGAGAATACAAATAGACAAAATTTGCAAAAAACGTAGAAGGGTCGAGCGGTGCAGGTAAAACGCCGGACACAGACCGTGGCAACACCGTGCACTATTCCGAGCTTTTATAACCCGCGCAAACGCAGCGATTCCAGGACCGCAGCAACGGCACAAATTACCACAAGGCAATACCAATAAATCCGATGCTGGAATGGATAGCACTTTATAGTACGCACAAGCACTAGCCGGGAAACGGAAATAAGCGGCAAAAACGCCCCAAAGAGTAGGCACCAAAAATATATTTATTACAAGTTTGTACCAACAAACAAGCGCGAAAAAGTAGGCAGTGTTATTTCTCACTAGAAATTAGCAACCTCATGGAAAAACTCAGGGAAAATAGCCTGAAATGTATCTAAGATATATAACGGGTGATCAATTAAGAGGAGTTTTTTTCATTTGCGTTTTTTTACAGATCGCGCGCGAGTTGTGGCAAACTGTCATCGTGGATTTGTTGAACAGCGTTTGGCATTTCATCATGGAAAGACTCACACCACAACAACGTCTACAAATTGTTCAACTGTATTATGAAAATCAGCGTTCTGTGACAAATGTTTTTCGTGCGCTTAGACCGCATTATGGTCAACATAATCGGCCTGCCTTAAACACTATTCGACATATCATCAACAAATTTGAATCCGAATATTCATTGGTGGATAATTCTCGACCGAATAGACCACGTCCAGCAAGAATCATTGAGAATATAGCGGCAGTAGCAGAGAGTGTACGTGAAAACCGCGATGAATCGATTCGGCACCGTTCTCAGCAACTTGGACTGTCGTATGGAACAACTTGGCCAATTTTACGGAAGGATCTTCATTTAAAAGCATACAAAATACAGCTCGTACAAGAACTAAAGCCAAATGACCTTCCTGCACGTCACCGTTTTGCTGATTGGGCTCTTGAAAAGATTGAAGAAGATCCGCTGTTTTCGAGCAAAATTTTGTTCAGCGATGAGGCGCATTTCTGGCTCAATGGTTACGTCAATAAGCAAAATTGCCGTATTTGGGATGAAGAGCAACCAGAACAGGTTCAAGAGCTACCTTTACACCCAGAGAAAACAACGGTCTGGTGTGGTTTATGGGCTGGTGGAATCATCGGTCCATATTTTTTCAAAAATGATGATGGCCGCAACGTAACTGTGAATGGTGCTCGCTACCGTACCATGATATCGGACTTTTTGCTACCTGAAATTGAATGTAATGATCTCTACGACATTTGGTTTCAACAAGACGGATCCATTTGCCATACAGCTCGTGAAACAATGACTTTATTGAGAAGTCATTTCGGAGAGCAGCTGATTTCACGTTTAGGACCTGTGAGTTGGCCACCAAGATCTTGTGATATCACACCTTTGGACTTTTTTCTTTGGGGATTCGTGAAGTCCAAGGTCTATGCTGATAAACCAGCTACGATTGAAGCTCTGGAAGCCAACATTACGCGTGTTATTCACGACATACCAGTCGAAATGCTCGAACGAGTGATTGAAAATTGGACCTTCAGAATGGACCACCTTAAGCGTAGTTGCGGCCAACATTTGAATGAAGTCATATTCAAAAAGTAAATGTCAAAGAATGTCAATGTTCAAATGATAAATAAAGGTTTTGAACATAATTTACATTATTGTTTTTTTTTAACTATTGAAAAAAGCACCTCATGATTGATCACCCGTTATAAGGTATAGCTCTCTCTCTCTCCTTTTCCTCTACGTTATATCTTTTTTCTCTCTTGCGGAACGAAAATGCTCAAAACGTTGAATGCCGATAATCGACAACTTCAACGAACTGTTAGGCATCCAGTTAAGGTTCATGTTTGAAGCTGCTGAACCGAAAACGAAGTTGTCTGTTAATTTATGAATGCAGTTTTGATGAATCAAATCTACTAGAAACCATTATTACTGTTAGCTGCAAAAAAGTTTGGAAAAAATAACCAAAATTAGATTTTAAAAGAGGAAAATTATCCCAAGTATAGAAGCGGAAGCTCCATGAGGGGAAATAGCAAAATGGGTATGATATGTTGGAACAGTCGCCTGATGCCACCCCCCTGAAAATGTTTGAGCAATAATAAGTAAACACTCAAAGGAAAAAAATATGGAAAATAGGGCTGATTTGGAGCCGATAACTTCCAGAACGTACGCAGAAATTTACATAAAGTGTGACTCAAAGAGGTGCTAATGGTGGTGACTTATTTTATTGAAAGTATTGTGTATCATAAATATTATAAGCCCATACAATTGCTTGAACCGAATTGGTCTAATATTGTAGTTTCCATATATATATGTATAAAACTGCATACTCGAAATCTTTTTAAATATACTGGTTAAAAAGTTGTAATTTTGATAGGAACTTGTTGAATTTTTTAAAATTTTGCAAAACGTTTGAAAGTTTAAGTTGCATGGACTACAACATAACCTACATTTCCATAAAAAAAAAATACAAAAGTAAAAATTAAATAGTTTGCAGTATATCGCGCGCAGTATAGCGAAGAAAATGTAATAACAAAGCAAATCAATGATTAGTTGGTTCTTACACGAAGAATGCGCACTCATTCTAAGCAGAGTTCAACCAAAAGTTGTTTGGTCCCTTAGTTGCTAGTTAGTTCTCAGTACATTTTCAGGGGAATCCCTGTGACCAGTAACCTTTACAGAATTGATGGTATATATTGTGGGCAGCTCGTTCAGTGCCTTCTTGATGTCGAAGTATGTGTTATAAATTATAAGGGACTGTATGTTGTGGAAGGTACTTCGAGGCCAAGCTTAGGTCTGGAGAGAGTTATTTTGACTGAATCCCATTACACTAAATTTTATCTTTCCTCAAATGGATGAATATGTGAGATGTATGGATGAAATAGCGGCCGCTGTAACCGAATGGCTAGCTGCGTGATTACCATTCGGCAGTGCCCAAGTTCGAAGTCCCCTGCCTGAAACACCAAATGGTAGGCAAATTTTTTTTTAATATGGGGCACCCCTTCGAAAGACAAGGGCAAACCTCCGAGTGTATTTCTGCCATGAAAGAGCTTCTCATAAAAAACCATCTATAGATCGGATGCTGGAAAAAACTGTTGGGCCCTCCATTTGCGGAAAAAACATCTAGGGGCACACCATAACTACGAGGGGGAGTTCGGCCAAGTATCCAACAAAGGGTGTAAGCGGCAATTTTTATTATTTATAAAAGATGAATATCCACTCAAATACGTATCGAGAACTACATAGTGAAAAATCGGTGCAAAATATTGCTCAAGGGAAGCGTTAGTACCATATACGTAGCCGTATGTTTCGTCCGTTTGGAAATCTATTTTACTTGAAAATTTAATGGAGCCCCACCATGAATGATTACTGCACGTAGTCTCAAATATTGATAAAAAAGGTTATACAAATTTTGAACCAAGAAACAAACCAAACAACCGTTTTTAAGATGTATATTTTTTCCTAAAAAATAAAAATGTTAAAAAACCGAAACCAAAGAAATGGACGACAAAGTAAAAAATACTTGTATTATTTGACACGGAATCGCAATAATATTATGTATGGGAATAAGTTTCTGCCCTCATAAAGAGGAGTCGCTGCTGATGCTATTTTTATGTTCGCTCTAGCGATATACAGGTGATTTGAAGGTGTATATGTGAGGTCTCGAACGCAGTACTTAGTTCACATTCGTTTGAAGCAGGAAAATCCTTTTTATCTGACGTCAAAAATGTCTGCGTTCGTCCTGAAAAACAGCATTTGCGGAAAGTCATGCTTCATTATTACCTTTTAAAGAAAAGTGCAGCTGAAACGTGTC
Source organism: Anastrepha fraterculus (assembly GCA_037575425.1). NCBI lineage: Eukaryota > Metazoa > Arthropoda > Insecta > Diptera > Tephritidae > Anastrepha > Anastrepha fraterculus. The sequence continues at coordinate 57,491 of JAYXIM010027218.1, forward strand.
GTATACTGATCAATATTTTGAAGAGTTGCTTCGATGCTCCAAAGTGGAAATTTCGACGTGAGTGATAAAGATCGCGAGGAGGTACCGAAATTCGAAGATACTCAACTATAACAGTTATTGGATGAAGACGCATGCCGAACCCTTGATGATATGCCTAAAGATTTGGATGTTGAGAGATCAACTGTCGGTAAACGTTTGCACGCGATGGACATAGTTCAGTCAGCAGGTAACAGGGTCCCACATCAATTGAAGGAGAGAGATATCGAGAGACGTTTAGTGACGCATGAGATGCCTCTTGAACGGCAGAAAAGAAAAGGTTTTCTGCATCGTCACTGGCGATAAAGAATGGATTTATTTTGATAACCCTAAGCGTAGAAAATTTTGGGGCCTCGCAGGTGAACCAGGTCCATCGACAGCGAAAAAAAATGCATACTTCAAAGTTTATGTTGTGCATCTGGTGGGATCAGAAGGGTGTCATCTATTATGAACTCCTTAAACCATCTGGAACCATCACTGGTTACCGACTGCAGCTAATGCGTTTGAAATGAGCTCTGAACGAAAGGCGAATGAAATGGAACGGTAGATATGAGAAACTGATTTTGCTGCATAACATCGCCAGGAAACACGTTGGTAAATCGGTCCAAAAATATTTAGAGCGACTGAATTGGGAAATCTTGCGCCACCTGCCGTATTCCCCACACATCGCACCTTCGGATTATCACCTGTTCGGATCAATGCAGTCAGCTCAACAGTACAGTAAAGTTGTAGCTTTAACTCTTTCCGGTGCACTGAAAAAAATCGCTAAAAATTAAACATAAAGATTTTTTTATTTCATTTATTCGAGACATTTAATGAAGAAAATGTAAAAAAAAAATGTTTATCCTTGCAGGATTTTGTACAAGGATGTGGTACGATTTTTATACCATCGCGGATGGAGTGCGAGGATTATTTATGAAACTCATTGAAACAAGTTTTTGTTTTGCTGAGGCAAAGTGGCACATTACAACTTGAGCACATCCACTGAGTCCTTCTTTGGTGGCTTGTCGTGCTGCAGTACGCACATCTACGTAAGGTTGTTCTGACTGGTTGGTGAGATGACGAGGATCGTAGGCTTGGACCTACATACGGTTTACTTTTCTTTATGCGGACTCTAGCTTGCTTTTTATTTTTGGTTCCAAGAGTAGGTGGTGAGGCTGAACTGCCTAGTATTGAAATCAAATCAAGTTTGAAGTCCTTAAGGGATAAGTGGACCCTATGCTTTTAGAAATAATAAAAGAAATCACGACTGCAATATCAAGAAAGTGAAAAAATATTCGATGCCACCACTTGCGGCTTTTTCTGTTCAGCTCGTAGTACTTCTTTAGCTGATCTAACTTGTCAACGTTATTCATGTGCATAGTCGTGTATTATTTCAGGCTTTTCGATTTCTTTGACAGAACCATCGCTTTGGCGTTGTTGTACCTTTACAAATTTACTCGGATCATGAAAGTTAGATAAAGCTGTAACCTCTCTTTTGTCAATCTACTTCATAAAGAGTATACCAGCCCCGCACTGTTCCGCATCCATTTATCCATTTTCAGTTCAAGAATCAAGTTGAACGAAGTGAAAAAATTATCGAAAAACACTTTATGGTGTTTCCCCCAAAATCAGTAGTTAAGCCGAGAACGACCCGTTCTCCAAGTTTTTTTTCGACTAGATCTCCTTTTTTACCCGTATATAGTATATCTCGAACCCTGCTTAAATTTTTTAGCCATTGTCATTTACATACGTATATACCGCGCGGTGGTATACTTTTTGTACCAGGAACTTTAAACACTTTCCACACTAAGTCTTTTGATTATTTTTATTCCATTGGCTGAGTAATTAATTCATTAACACTTTATTTTATTAAAATTGTAGGAAACCGATGCTGTTCGTGCTTTTATTTACAAAATATAATAAATTCTGAGTAACACTTTAATACTTCAATATTCTACTCATTTTGCGCGTAAAAAACACATATATTTATCTCTTTCAAACACTTGTTATATATTTTTTTAGAAAATATAAGCTTAAATTTGCCTGTATAAGTGGTAAAAGAATTATACCAATGCGCATAAAATGCAGGAAAAACATTTAAATAAGTGGTATAAATTTTATACCAGCGCCACGGAAAGAGTTAAATGACATATAATATCATACTTCACATAATATCATATATTATTTAATTGTCTAAATTATAATTAACTTTGGGTAAGAAAGGACGGAAACTTCCCATACCCAATTCAATAACTCCATTCTCTGTGAATATTTCAGTTTTAAATATATAATATATCTTCATGGCTCATACAATGTATTGAGAACTTTATGAGTATATACTTACATATATACTTCTCGATGTGTGTAGTTATATATATACATGTATTAGTTAAAGAAGTTTTGCTTAAAATCCTTTGAAGTTTATTTTTGCACACATAATAAAATAATAATTTCCACAAATATAAATTTTTCCCCATCGTTCATTTATAGTCACCCACCAAATAGTCAAGAGCATTATTTCTTTAATTTGTTATATTTTCAAAATGTGATGTAATTGCCACGTCATGTTATAATAGTAAAGACTTGTGTGTCAACCTTGTCAAATTTGTGCAACAAAAGCTGAAAAATTCACACGACAGGGAAATGAAAAATTATTGGAAACAATAAATCGAGAATTCTTATATTTAACTACCATACTTGTATACACAAACGAGTACGCTTTCGCTATTAAACGCTGCTGACGTCGTACCGGTTACTAACCGGTCGAATTCGAATGAAATACCGTCCCAGCTAGGCCATTTAATCTCTGCACGCACCAAATTATTTATGCTCCTTTTTGCATTGCTCTCTCATTGTTTTGCTGCTTAACAATATAAATTATGAATTGATTGATTCGAATTTAAATTGAAATTCAAATGGAATTCCAGACGAAGCGGAAACAAAAGCTTAAAAGCTGCCAGAAGATTAGATCTTGCGGTTGGTAATCATAATTCTGCTGAATGCAAGAAGCTTTGCTGCTGCAGCCGACGAAATGGAAAATGCGGTTGAGTAGCAAAGATAAATTACTCAAATTTCTAGAAGTAAATTTAAACTTGCTATCTCAAGTTGGTTCGGTGTGAGCATTTGAATTCAATTTCAAATCACTTTTGCACTAAATTCATGCAAAATATTGAAATGGTTGCAAACTTGAGCGCTACAAAGGAATATGTGTGTATGTGTGTTTGAATGCTCACAAATTCTTTCTTCAGTTCATAGAAATGGGTTAGCTTTATGCACGCAATTCACACTCAAGTGCTTTCATATACATATGTATGTGTGTGTGCATTTTCTACATTTTGTTGCACATGGATGAAAAGTATTTTGCCAAATTCTTCTTATTTCCATTCAAAATTGAACAAAAGTGAAAAATGTCAGAAATGCATTTAGAAAATTGAATAGCGTTTCGTTTTTTTGTTTATTTTGAAGGCTCTTGTATACCACTAAAACCAACAAAAACACTTTATATGTATTGACACTATATTTTTAGGTAAGTTTGTAAGTAAATTGCATCATATATTTTCGTACATATATTTGAGACTATACACAGTCTTTCGATGTATGAATATGAAGATCTATTCATGCCAACATTGTTGGTAAACAATTTTCACTTGGCTCTAATAACAAAACAAATGTATGAACAAGAAAATATTTGATCTAAAATTTTCAACGAAACCTACTTGCGAGACAAATATGTAAATATCTAGTATGCATGCCTGTGTAGAAGATACCTGTAAATAAATGGACAGTTTGGAAAATAATCTAAAATAAACTTTTGTGAGGTTCTTGCAAAGTTTTGGCCAAAAATTGCAAGATACTTAAGTAAAAGAGTTTCAAGTCAATGCACTTACAATATGTATGTACGTATTGTATCGGGTGAATTCTCGGTAGTGATAGCTGTAATGCCAGCGGACTAAATAAATATGTACATGTTTTTGACTTGCTTGACTAATATGGCAAAAAAAGCTTCACAGATACAACCTAGAATATTCAAGTTGTTGCAACTCCTCTCTTTCATTTTTAATACTTTTATAAGATGTGAAAGGAGTTAGTCCTTCATAGATAGAAAGTCTGGAGTATCCATTTTTATTTTGTCCCAATTATTACTTAGTCCTGCCATAAGTTCTGTTACAAGTTAAGTCCGTTATAAATATGAAATTATAATACTTTTTGGAATGAAATTAGTTTTATTTAATGATGAAATATTAAACAAAAATTAATTGTAATTCGAAAAGGTCACCATTTGTCTTTACACAAGTCTTCAAACGATTAAGCCCTTTAGCTATTGCAGCACTCACGGTTTCCATGGATATTGACGTCGCTGCTCGAACCAAAGATCACTTGAGACTCTCCAAATTTCTGTGACGTATTCGAGAAGCATGTTCTCCATTTCTGACTATAAACTGCAGTCTAATGGATTCAGATCTGAACTTTCAGACGGCCAATCTTCTGCAGCTATGAACCCAGGAATATTGTATTTTAGCCACTGTTGGGTGGCTGAAGACTGCACAACTGCTTCACCTCGTCTTCTAAGACATCTTCCTGGTACACCTTTGCCCCGTTCTTAACGCCTTTTTCGCAGAAATGAAGAGACGTAACGCCTTCCCAAGACACTCCTCCCCAAACCATTACGGAGGCTAGATGGTGGTCACGCTGAACCTTTGGAACAACATGTTTTGCGTATTTAGAAGTTTTAGATAGATTTTGTAGTTTTGCTTCTTAAAAACTTCTTCAACAGAAAACATTTTCTCATCCGTGAAACGAATATTTTCATGGCTGCGTCACCGGAGAAACAGCTTGCATTTGTCGAGTCTAATTTTCTTCAAGCTCGTTGGAAAAATATGACCGGTTGAGCGAGGGAAGGCTTTCATGTGGTGATCATCTCTAACTAGACATGATTTTCCGCTTTTTAAGGGGATTTTTACGATTTCTTTCTCGAACAACTTTTATGGCTGCACTTTTTCCTACCACGCGAGGAGGACCACTTCTTTTCTGTCTGTGACTTTAGACATTTGGGAAAAACGATTGATCATTCGGTAAACAAACATTGTCGAAATATTAAGTTTTCTCAGCAATTCGTAAGTCAAACTTGCACTTTTCCCACACTTAAGTAATGCAATCACTGCAATACGATTTTCCTTAGCTCCCCACTTCATTGTTAACAACCGAAATTTGCCACGAAACTGATTATAATTTAGGAGTAGACAATGAATACGAACGAAAGCAAAAATAACGGAATTTTTTTCGGCAAATTTGTTCGCGCCGTATGCATTGTAAAATTTGTACAGGATTCATGGCCAGACTAAGTATATATATATAATTGGCGCGTACACCCTTTTTGGGTGTTTGGCCGAGCTCCTCCTCTTATTTGTGGTGTGCACCTTAATGTTGTTCCACAAATGGAGGGACCTACAGTTTCAAGCCGACTCCGAACGGCAGATATTTTTATGAGGAGCTTTTTCATGGCAGAAATACACTCGGAGGTTTGCCATTGCCTGCCGAGGGGCGACCGCTCTTAGAAAAATGTTTTTCTTAATTTTGGTGTTTTCGCCGAGATTCGAACCGACGTTATCTCTGTGAATTCCGAATGGTAGTCGCGCACCAACCCATTCGGCTACGGCGGCCAAGTCAGACTAAGTATTGTTATTAATATTATGAGGGGATTTCTTCTTCAATAAACTTTAGTATTTGTTCTATTTTAGTGAGTTTTATTTCCTTCCCTGGCAAAAGATGTGTGGTGTATCTTGCCTTCATATGTTTGTCGGTTTCATCTTCCTCCATGCAGAGCCTGGCAGTTTCATTGGTAACATATATTCTCAGGTAAGTACATTCCCACGTTAGTAGCAATAATAATTCTATTTACAATGCCCTGCTAGAATTCCCGTGATGATTCTAAAATTATTTTTACTCAATTCCACACAATCTTTAAATCGGTTTAGATTAAAGTTTGATTTTGATTGAGATAAACCTGGTATATTTCCCATGCATGATTTTTTATGTCTGTCCTTTATTTCCCGAATAACAGAGGAGAAATTACACTTTCATAGGCCGCAAATTGCTCTGCGTATATAAGTGGAGGGGCCATCCCTTTTGTGGCTAATTTTTCTGTCATTTCATTCCTATTAAATTTTATGTGCTATGGAAATCATAGGAAACGTACTGGGTTGTTCTGGCCCAAATTATTCAGCTTGCCAAGAGATTCCATCACCAGTTTTGATGTAACGTGGAAAGAGTTTAGAACCTTGATTTCTACCTGGCTATCAGTAAGAATAGCTTCTACTGCTATATTTCCGTTCAAAGTGAGAGGTGCGCTCACCTTTCGATTGCGTAGACTGAATTAAGAGAAGGGCGTCTAAAAAAAGGATTGGGGGATATTATTATTGAAATTGAAAGCAAATTCGGGTTCATAGTAAACGTATTGTAGCCTCTGTGGCTGTGGCAAAAAAAAAAAACAAAGAATTTGAAATACGTATTTTGATCGCAATTTTAGCGTAAAATCAATACGAATTTTCCGATTTATAAGATAATCGCATTTTACCTATTTTGCTTATTATAAAGGGTTTTTCAAAAGATGCGCCTAAATGTTGTTTTAAAATAAAACATGTACACAGTTAGACTATTTCAGGTTTCGCTATTTTTATTCAAAATACGGTCAGTCCTCTTTTTATCCTCAACAGAACCAGTTTTTTGAAATTTGTTCACCAACCTTTGAATTGTCGACTCATTTGGGTGATTAATTCAACAAAAAAAATCACGAATTTTCCGATATGTTGCTCTTAAATATCCACCATTTTTTAGTGAGTTTCAATAATTGTTCTGCTTTGTAAAATTGTACATATGTCTACTTGACAAATGTCAAAGATCACATAAAAAAGGTACCGTCTAGGATTTATTCACTAATGATATTTTGGAGTCAAATTTGAAAGACCTTCTTAAAGGGTGGTCAGTTTGGAGGTACTTTTTCTAAAAGGGTTTTGTTGACAAACCACGCGTGACTATTGTTAAACTCAATACATTTTTTGTTTCACTATTCATTCACATTTCGTCAGGGAAAGGCTTACTCCTCAACAACTTTTACAAATCGTGCAATTGTATTACGAAAATCGACACTCTGGGAAAAGTGTTCATCGCGTGCTCAGGCTAACTTATGGTGCTCAACGCTGAAGCCTATTTTTAGCTTAATGGCTACGTCAATAAGCCAAATTGTTATATTTGGGCTAAAGAGCAACGCGAAGTCATTCAAGAATAGTCATTACATCCATTGAAAAGAACCGTTTGGTGCGACCTATGGGTTGGAGAAATCATCGCCCATATTTCATCAAAGACGAGGCTGGCGCCAATGTAACAGTGGACCCCGAACACTACTACGCTATGATACACAACTTTTGAACGCCGAATTTTAGGTCCGTGATCTCCACAACATTTGGTTCGAACAAGACGGTGCTACTTGTCATACAGCTCGTGAAACAATGGTTTTCTGCGTTGCCGTTTCGGTAAGCGAAATATCACACCTTTGAACTTTTATTTGAGGGGGTGTGTAAAGTCTAAATGCTTTGTGGATAAACCAGCTTCGATTGAGGCATTTGAAGCCAACATTACTGATGGTATTCAGGAGTGATGCCTTCGGCGAGTCATTCAAAATTGGTATTTACGGATGGCCGAATTACGGCGCAGTTGCGGCCAACATTTAAAATGGATAATCTTTAAAAAATGAGTGTCATGAATGGTTCTACACAAAAATAATGAAGATTGCCCAATCATTTGAATTTTCGTTGTGATTTGAATTTTCGTTGTTTTATTTAAATTCCCCTTCCGATACCTCTAAATTGATCACCCTTTATGTGAAGTTCCATTAAGATATAGTGAAATTTAAAACGTTTTTCTAAAGATAATTGGTAGGAAAACAGGCTTAGGTACCGGAGAAGAAAAAAAGTCGGCAGACTAGAGAAGAGCAAGTAAGTATTAAGTTTGTACATACAAAATTTGTTATGCTAAATGAAACACACACCGGCAGAATCGCGGTAAATATCTATTTTTTATAAGTTTCATAGCTTCACTATGTTTTCATAAAACTTTTAATCGATTGTAATGCATCCGTTTATTCTTTGGAACTAATGACCTTTTTAAAACGACTAATTAGTAAATGAAGAGTCACATAAAAGCTGTTTTCAAAAATGAGCCGCTATATTCTTACGCAAATAAAATCAATGCTTTTATTTTTAGACATTTGGATATGAGTCATTAGTATTCACAAAAAATATGTGGCGCACCTCAATTCCACTATGTAATGAACACAGAAGCGCATACGCACATACACAAATGTAAGCAAAAATATCGTTTCTTGAACGTATGGAGTGAGTCTCATATGACAAAAAAATGTGAAAAAATGCTTAAGAACAACACAAAATAAAAGAGAAACACGATACCTAAATCAGCAAAAGGAGATGCAGAACAACAAAAACAATAGCAAATACAGTGTAGAAGTCAGCGCACAGTAGCTGCACCAACAAAGTAATCGGCTATGAATTCATAATCGAATACAATCCTATTAAAAAAGGAGAAAAAAATGTACGCCGATTTCAACTTGACCAAGTTTGCGTGATTGAAAAACGAAGTAAACAATAACAAACAAGGAAAGAGTAACCAAAAAACAAAAGCAAAGCCACTACAAATAGCCCAATATAAAAAATCGCAAAAAATGCAAATATTATAATAATATTTTTTCGAGCTATAAATCAATGCAAATCAACGTCGAATTTCGGCACACAAAGCAACAAAGTCCAAAAGCAACCGCCCGCCAACTTGACCGGCCAACTGAACACTGGAGCATTTTGTTTTTTATTTTTACACTTAATTGCCTTTGTTTGCCTTTAGTTTTCCTGTCTTTGGTTTTTTTTTGTTTTTGGTTTTGCTTTTTTTGTTTTTGTTTTTGCGTTTGAGGTAAAGTTTTTATGTTACTATGCTTGTTAATGCTTGCTTTTGCACACAATTTATAATTGGCGCTTATAGCCGAATAAATATTTGCGTTTAGATAGATAAAATAAAAATCGTGAATTTCAACTGAATCAATAGACAATAAGTGGGGGCTGAGATGGTGGAAAAAGCGGAAGTGTGGCTTTTAGCATAATGAAATGAAATTATAAAAAAAAATGAACGCAAAGTTGGAGAAAAGGTAGGTCAGTGGGTGGAATTGAATTTATGGTCGCATAGGAGGTATATGCGTATGCATGTATGCAGAAGTAGCTCATAGAGGAGCGCAGCCATTGAGAATGGAGTAAACATTTTAATATGCTTCAATTAAGTATTTGCCCTGTCTTTAGTGGAACTGCCATGTCTTTGGGCGATCGAAAATTTTAGTTAGAATTGTTTGAAATAGAAAAAGTATATATGTATATATAAATGAATAATGTAGTAGAGCATTGATACTGTCGTGTAAGATCAATGCAGATGGGAACATAATTTATTCTGGTCCATTACTTCCGACTTACCAGCGATATGAAAAACTAAATTTTTAATAATTTTGCTTGGAAATAAACAATCGTAATAGTGTCAAACACTTACTTCAATTTCCAATGCTGACACCATTCGCGCGTTTTTAGGATGCACAAAATAATTATCTATTTCGAGTTTTGCTGCAAAAATAGTCACCCTTTAGGAAGATTTATAGTTTTTGCAAATAGCGTTATATGTGAATCATATTTGACACTTGTGTGCCCTACACAAAAATGCAAACAATGAAGCGCTTAAAGGTCAAAATAAAGATTTCCTTCACTGAGAATCACTTTTTTATTTATCAAAAAAGTTATTTAACAACAAAATTGGATGATTAGTTTTGAGCCACACATTTGTTTACTGTAAAAAAGAGCCGCATGATCCCTATCCAAAGCAAAAACATTCACAGCATTAGCATCTTTGGTAATAATTTTCTATCATCCAATTCTCTTTGGGCGCTTAATCAACAAATTAACATGGCTGTATAGCATTTTATGTGCTTACATGCCAGAGCGATATCGCGTGTTGAAAAGGGAAGAGACGCGTCTTCTCAGACTGAAAAAAACGGGTTGTGAAAATACGTGAGCTCGAAGCGCTTGTTTTGCTTGGCGACAGAAAAATTACCCAAAATTGTATGGAAGTGTCAAGCGTCAGATCGAGGTTTTATGACTGGGGCCCGTTCCTGTAAAGACGAAAACAACGATCTGGTGAAGCATGACCAAAACATGCTTAATAGTGGATGTAGAAGTGTGGATGAGGAAGTGGATTGCCAGTCGCTGACGACGGAATCGTCGTTTCACCACCCGACCTGCGAAAAGTCATTAAGCGGCGTGAACACATAAAAGCCGTTGGAGTCGATGGACTTCCCGTTAAATTATTGCAGGGGGCTAAAAGCTGATAGATCGCGTGCATCACTTCCTTTGCAGATATTTGATGAAAATATCTTGATTTGTTTTTTAAATTTTGCGCATTGCTTGAAACTTTTAAAAATTTTGTATAACGGTTAAAACTCTAGGTGATATGGTTTTTTTGTATTATAAACGATATTTTTATAAAAAAACTAAAAAATGATTTTATAAAAAAAAAAAATAGTCAAAACTTTGCGCTGCTATTGTTGTGAACCCAGATGTATATGTATGTATGCATATGTGACCCTCGCACATATCCGCCAAGAAACGATAAACTGAATATTTCCCTAATTCAAATTAATTGACATTTCGGACGCCACAAACAAGCAGGTTAAGCGGAAAGAGGTCAGCGGGCCAATGCATCGAATCGGAAATCAACGTAATGAAACACTTCAAATGAAATGCAGTAAGGGGGCCAAACAACAACAAAAAGTCGATGTGAACAGTAGCGGCAACAGTGACGGTGTACATACATACGTTTATACGAAATAATCGTTTTTGCTCCACCCTCACACAAACACAAATTTAAATTGAAGTGTATAGATGTTCCATTGTATGTGCACGTACATGCAGAAGTAATTGAGTCAGCAGAATTTTTCTGTTGCTTACTTTTTTGTTCTACGGCTATTTTGGTTTGTTTCCAAAAAGTTACTCAGAACTCATAACAATAACAACAACAATGAAATTTGCAAATAATAACTTCATTCTTATTCACTTTTCGTGCAACTTGAACACCAGCAACAACAATAACCAACAGACAATAGGAAGTCGCGTACGTTGGAGCTTTGTTTTTAGTTTATTTCGGCGATGGCTGTTGCTACGTTGCTGACGCACTTTTTTGCATGTTCGCGCCTTGCAACTCCACCTACTATTTGGCCTTACTATATATGTATGTATGAAACAAATTGCTGACGTTGTTGTTGCCACTTACCTTATCTCGTCGAAAGAGGTTAAAGAGTTCATTAAAGGTAGTTGAAATCCAAATTTTGCCTTCTTCAACTTCAAATTTTAGCCCAGTCGGTGTTCGGAGCGCACCTAGCAGTGGAAATTCTTCAACGTTTTTCAATTCCTTATTTTGCGGTTTTTTTTCAGTTACTTGTGCATACTTGTAAAGTTATTGTGCTGGTATCTTTCTCTGATAATATTTTTCTTTTCTGTTCACGAATCAGCGGCGCCGATCTGTTTGTGGTTCGTTTGCCGCGTAACAAAAATAAACAAACACTTGAGTCTTGTTGCATTGTTTTGTTGGCCTTCGGCGGTGGCTATTAGCCATTGTTGCCATTGTTGATATTGTAATTGGTGTCTGCTTTAGCGCGACTGGTGTGTACTTGTTTTTATAAGCAGGTCTTCTTATTCGGCTATTTTGTTAATATCTGCCTTAAAGTGGCTCATCATCAGTTGTGAGCTACTTGAGGGTATTGGCGAGCTTCACCGAGCTAAAGTGGATAAATTTTACACTTTGCAGTAGGCGAGGGGCCTCGGCTTAGCTGTTCAGCTATAATTGTTTGCAAGTTGTGTACTTTTGCTTACCAAATCTTTAATATGCTTCAGTTGAAAGAGAATTGAAGAATTCTAAAATGTCAGCTACTATAGGGTGGGCCATATAGCGTTTGCTTTTTGAACCCCCTATTTTTTTGAGAACGGTAACATAAATGACATGTCAAATGTGTTCATAATTTACTTAAAGGTTTGACATTTACGAAATGAGACGCTTTACGCTTGAACAAAATTGGGAACTATTGAAAACCTATTTCCAAAGTGGTGAGTCTTCTTCTTTTTTTCTGATTTTCACATCGGTGACTACGACAATAAGCAAAATTGTCGGATTTGGGGCTCAGAAAATCCACACGTTACTGTAGAGAAGTAAATGCATCCACAATGAGTCACTGTTTGGTGCGGTTTTTGGTCTGGCGGCATCATCGGGCCATCTTTTTTTTTCGAAAATGAGCGAGGAGCCGCGGTTACAGTAAATGGCAAGCGTTACCGTGACATGCTCAACGAGTTGTTTCCAAAAATTGAAGAGGATGACATTTGGTTTCAACAGGACGGTGCAACTTGTCACACTGCCAAAGTTACACTCGAACTTTTGGCTACCGTTTTTGAAAACCGAATAATCAGCCGAAATTCCGATATCAATTGGCCGCCTCGGAGCTGTGATTTAAGCCCGTTGGACTATTTTTTGTGGGGAGCCGTTAAGAACAAATGCTATGCAAACCATTCAGAGAAATTGGAGCCCAAACAATCGAGAATGTGCTTAAAAACACCACCTCGCTGATTCAGCCACTCGATCGGTGTATTATGGCAGCATTTAAAATGTACTACATTAAGCAAGCGTTTAAATATATTTCTGATTCAGTAGAAGAAAGAAATTAGAATGTTATGGAAGCATGGAGAAAGTTTACGATTATGGATTGTATTACACATGCTTCTTTTGTCATTAAACAGTTGCGCCAATCGTCCTTAAATTCTTGTTGGAAAAAAATGTTACCAGCACGCATCAACAAGTTTCGTAGTACAAAAATCAGCCATGTGTTCTGAAATTATAAACCTTTGCAATGCAATTGGTAGGTTTAAATAACATGCAAACGGTTGACATTGATGAATTAATGTGAGAAAGCCCTCTGGATGAGGACAATTTGATCGGATTTATGGCAGTTTGTTATGAAGAAACCGATAATGATGAAAACGAAGGTGAAGTTCAACTATTAACGGCTGATTTAATTCGCGGCTTAAAATTTGCTTCAAGTAAGAAACAAAATTTTCTTACTCATTATCCTAACATGGAGCGTGCCTTAAAATTTCGACGTAATCTTAAGTTGTGTGTAGCTGGAGTGGCCAAAACAACAGCCGCTAATAACAAACTTTATAACAACAAAATAATCAGCACAATCACCTGGGTGAGCATATTTTCACAGAGGATGAAATAAAACTCAATGAAATAGAACTAACACTAAAATGTATTAAGGAAGTTGGACTAATAGTAATACTCTGAATTCATAGTGGGAGCTCAATAGATATTTCCGGTCGCAATGCTAAATTCTTTCATAATTATAATAATAACAACATTATGTTTATGTAAATAATAGTCAAAGTCGGATAAAAGTGAAACAAAACGCTGATTTTAAAAACTTTGCACCACCAATTTAACCTTCGATTCAATTGCCTTTTTAAATCGTAAAATTTATTTTTCGTATTCAATATGTTTTTGAAAACTAGAAATATCTAATTTTTTTATTTAGCAAATTTTAAAAGTTATATATTAAATGCAATGAAAATTAAAATGAAGCACAGTTCATTCCCCTCCAATTTAAATTATATTCTTCTTCACTATTCAATTGTAGTTGAGCCTTTATGGCTGATTATAAAAACACGGAAATTTCAGAGCATGCAACATTTTCAATGACAAAAAAACAAAATAATTATAAATAAGTTGTTAATTGTAAGCTAAAAAGAGAGTATAATTTTTCATTGCCTACGAAATGCTTGATTCCAAAAATTAACATCCAACCCAAATTAAATTTTACTAAAGTGTGAAGTAGTACATACAATTAGATCCGTTCCGAATCTTGCACTTTCTCACTTGTTCTAATAGTCCGTGAGCCAGGTGCTAATTTTTGTCAGTCATTTCCTCTCAGTCGATAATTCGTGAACTATCTCAGATAGTTGCATTATGAAGCGTTGTGAACGTCAGCTGCGGCTCCGAGGGTGGGTTGAGCAGTTATAGCCACCCTCGCACGTAAAAAAAAAATTATTTTTAGTCATTTCCTCCCGATTAAAACATTGATCAAATTAAAGTTAGACTAATATTTTGAAGAAATAAAATTGTCAGCTGATTATAGAGTGGTGGATTATACGTCAGCTGGTCACACAAATATGAAAAACAAAATTTTTTTTTCAGTGATTTCCTCCCAAACGAAAATTTATCAGATGATAGTTTATGTATTGTTTTGAATAAATAAATAAGTCAGCTGTCTATATGTAGGTGGAACGTGCGTCAGCTGATGCCCTGAAGGTGTAACGTAGGAGCTAGTCGGAAACATTTATAGCCTAAGTAAATGTATCAGCTGACGAGTTTTCCCCCAACATACTGCCAGCTGATTTGTTTTATTACTTACAGGATCATTTCAACAATCCGCACAAACATTTTTTTTTCGGGAGGAAATGACGTACTTGAAGTTATTCAACATTACATTTAATGTGCAAACTGAAATGTATAATTTTATGGCAATGTTTCGATTAAATCAAATTTTTTATGGGAACTTTCCGATTCTTAAGAATAGAAATAAATAAATATTTTGTCAAGCAAATTAACTAATTTATAATTTTTCAGTACTTAAATTAATAATGTTTCAGATTTAATACAAAAAGTTATTTAATTATGTTTGGTAATTTAATCATTTTCATTTTCGCTTCTGCTCATCTCACTTTCTTCTCTTTCTGAATCACTGTCAGAGGCGCTGTCAGAGCTGTTTTCCACCATGTCTTCATTATCGTCATCTGTTTAAAAATACAAAAAATAATTTAGGATACATGTTTGAAAAAAAAAAAATTAAAAAAAAATTCTTACCCTCTTCTGATTGAGTTATTTGATCAATGGATGTTGGTAACTGAGTCCCAGAAAACCACATGAATATCTGTTATTTATTTCTACCCAGCCATAGTCAGAAGGCTCATTTACAGTTGGTACTTTCAGGTGTGCTTGAGACCAAATTTCCGAAATATAACACGTCCTTAGAAAATGATTATATAATTCCGTTTTGCACGGCGGAAGAGATGAGCCATCAATACCTTTCTTAGGTAATCGAAACGAATTGTCATTATCAAGAAATTTGTATGTCTTTTGAAACAATGCTACTCTCGCCTCATTTATAAACTTTAATCGTTTCAAACCATATACATTACATACAAACTCTTGTATTTTGTCAAAAAAGTCAAGTATCTTCTCAGATGGTTGTGACAATTGGATGAAACATTCAGTGAATTCTTCAGATTTTGACATTATTGAAAATGGGCGGTTTTTGCCCTTCTTAAAAAAGGCCGGGTTGTAATCGCATCCTGTGAATGCGTGAAATGCAGGAAGCGCTGCACTTAAATTTACTCCTACTTTATGTAATTCTTTTATGTTGATAAATCTTTGATTTTTTCCGACGCCGACTTCCATACAAATTTGGATATCTTCTGCAATATTACCCATATTGGCTAACATAATTATTAATACGTCAGTATCCGAGCATCGAATCGTTACATTTGCATTAAAATCTAACTTGCAAACTTGGAAAATTATTTTTGTGTCTACTTTATTTTTCTACCGTTTTTACCACTTCAGAATCTGTAACTACGTACTTAAAACAATCGTCAGCATTGACATAAATTATTTTATTATTAATATATGGTGCCATATAATTTTCTTCCCAATTTTCAATAAAAAACTGTACAAGTGCTTCTTTAAAGTTGGTATTTTTTAACTCAATTGAAAAATCTTTTTTTCGCACTTGATCTGGACCATCGATAGGGAAGTTTACTTGTTCCATACCTCGGAGCTTATGCTCAGTGTCTTTAACCTCCGTTGTGTGATGTGGCCTACGCAGGCCATTCCGAATTTTAGAGGGGTATATCTTTTTGTTTCGTTAAGTTTTAAAAAAACGGCGAAAATATACCATACAGGTCTGTTAGATGAATCTTCTGAAAATTTTATAACCATTTCCAGCGAAGTGATTATGAAAAAAAAAATACATTTTACACAAAAACTTCATATGTTAGGGTAAATGGCCTGCACAGGCCACCACAGCAATTTTAGTATAGTCATGCACCGTACTTGGTCTTCTGACTAATTAGAGTACAAGAAAGAGTGAATACGGTTCTCTCTCACTCAGAAGTTGAAACTTTAGTCACCCTCTCGCTCTCACCGCATTTTCGATAGTTTTACTAGTTTTAGTAAAAAAAAACACGAGAACAAGCGCCAGATATACGCCGTTAGAATTGAATTTGGTTCTATTTATTACAGGTGCACATTTTATTGTGCATGATTGATTTTGCTTTTTTCAATAATTTTTGTTTGAGTGGAGAAAAGTAAGTATTTATTAACAATCAAGTACACCTGAAAGTACCAACTGTCAATGAGCCTTCTGACTATGGCTGGGTAGAAATAAATAACAGATATTCATGTGGTTTTCTGGGACTCAGTTACCAACATCCATTGATCAAATAACTCAATCAGAAGAGGGTAAGAATTTTTTTTAATTTTTTTTTTTCAAACATGTATCCTAAATTATTTTTTGTATTTTTAAACAGATGACGATAATGAAGACATGGTGGAAAACAGCTCTGACAGCGCCTCTGACAGTGATTCAGAAAGAGAAGAAAGTGAGATGAGCAGAAGCGAAAATGAAAATGATTAAATTACCAAACATAATTAAATAACTTTTTGTATTAAATCTGAAACATTATTAATTTAAGTACTGAAAAATTATAAATTAGTTAATTTGCTTGACAAAATATTTATTTATTTCTATTCTTAAGAATCGGAAAGTTCCCATAAAAAATTTGATTTAATCGAAACATTGCCATAAAATTATACATTTCAGTTTGCACATTAAATGTAATGTTGAATAACTTCAAGTACGTCATTTCCTCCCGAAAAAAAAATGTTTGTGCGGATTGTTGAAATGATCCTGTAAGTTATAAAACAAATCAGCTGGCAGTATGTTGGGGGAAAACTCGTCAGCTGATACATTTACTTAGGCTATAAATGTTTCCGACTAGCTCCTACGTTACACCTTCAGGGCATCAGCTGACGCACGTTCCACCTACATATAGACAGCTGACTTATTTATTTATTCAAAACAATACATAAACTATCATCTGATAAATTTTCGTTTGGGAGGAAATCACTGAAAAAAAAATTTTGTTTTTCATATTTGTGTGACCAGCTGACGTATAATCCACCACTCTATAATCAGCTGACAATTTTATTTCTTCAAAATATTAGTCTAACTTTAATTTGATCAATGTTTTAATCGGGAGGAAATGACTAAAAATAATTTTTTTTACGTGCGAGGGTGGCTATAACTGGTCAACCCACCCTCGGAGCCGCAGCTGACGTTCACAACGCTTCATAATGCAACTATCTGAGGTAGTTCACGAATTATCGACTGAGAGGAAATTGGTCGTGAAAATCTGTCGCTGGCTTACGGACTATAAATGTTTTCTTCTATTCGGTACGTTTTTGGAATTGTAGCCATTTATTAGGATGAAATTTCTCCAAATGTTCCATATTGTTATTATTATTCCATTTGTTTAAATTGGGAATACTACAATACATCTCATATTATATATTTGAAAGGATTTGTGGGAAAACAACTCGTAAATTTTGCACCATGATAACGCACGGTCGCAATCGAATACCATTAAACAACCATCGAATTCTCCTGATATGCCTCCCTGCGATTTTATCTGTTTGATCGAGTAAAAAAAACTACCAGGGCGAAAGCATTTTAATAGCCGAACGGAACTAATGAAAAAATCGAAGACAGCTCCTGGCTATACCAAAAATAAAGTGCCAAAAATGTCTTGAGAAATGGATAAAACGATGGCTCAAGTGCGTTGCTCTAAATTGGGAATTAATAAAGAGTCAAAACTTGCCAATAAGTTCCAGTGCTAGACTTATTTTATGTATTCATCAAGCTCGATCCCTTTCTGCTATTATATATAGGGTGGGCCATGTAAAATTTGCTTTTTGAATCGGCTATAAAAAAAAACTAATCAATATTTTTTCAAACTTTTTTTTTTTTTCATTTTGAAGATTGAACATTGTCATTTGTGAATAAAAATAATATTGTTCAAAAGACTGCCATGACTGACTTTACAGTAGGCCATTCCATCAACCCAATTTTTAAGCACATTCTCGATTGTTTGGGCTCCAATTTCTCTGAATGGTTTGCATAGCATTTATTCTTAACGGCTCCCCACAAAAAATAATCCAACGGGCTTAAATCACAGCTCCGAGGCGGCCAATTGATATCGGAATTTCGGCTGATTATTCGGTTTTCAAAAACGGTAGCCATAAGTTCGAGTGTAACTTTGGCAGTGTGACAAGTTGTACCGTCCTGTTGAAACCAAATGTCATCCTCTTCAATTTTTGGAAACATCTCGTTGAGCATGTCACGGTAAAGCTTGCCATTTACTGTAACCGCGGCTCCTCGCTCATTTTCGAAAAAAATGGCCCGATAATGCCGCCAGACCAAAAACCGCACCAAACAGTGACTCGTTGTGGATGCATTTGCTTCTGTACAGTAACGTGTGGATTTTCTGAGCCCAAAATCCGAAGAGTTTGCTTATTGACGTAGCTACCGATGTGAAAATCAGAAAAGAAGAAGAAGACTCACCACTTTGGAAATAGGTTTTCAATATTTCCCAATTTTGTTCAAGCGTAAAGCGTCCCATTTCGTAAATGTCAAACCTTTACGTAAATTATGAACACATTTGACATGTCATTTGTGTTACCATAGGTGGTTCAAAAAGGAAACGCTATATGGCCCACCCTGTATATGGAATATAAGGTGTTTAATATTCATATGTCTTAAAGCTCGTGGAATAAGGGATTTGTTGATTAAGAGAGGCTTTAACATATTGGGAGGTTGAATTAGTTTTAAAGGTTTTTTTCGAAGATTTGGGGCTTTATTGTGAAAAAACGGTACAAAATATTTTATTCGAAGTATTGGCCATCGCTAGCTACAACTTTCGCCCATCTTTCGGGCAATTTCCGGATGCCGTTTCTCCAAAATTCTGGCCGCTGCTTGGCTATCCATGACTCAACCCATATTTTGGTAGCCTCGTACGAGGAGAACCGCTGGTCCGCCAAATCGAGACTCATATGCCGGAATAAATGATAACCGGAGGGAGCTATGTCTGGACTATACGGCGGGTGGGGTAACACTTCTCAGCCAAGCGTTCCAAGGTATTTTTTGACAGGTTGAGCAACATGCGGCCGAGCGTTGTCATGTTGCAAAATAACCTTGTCGTGCCTTTTTACCGTTTCCGGCCGTTTTTCTTTCAATGCCCGGCTTAAACGCATCAATTGCAGTCGGTAACGATCCCCGTGATTGTTTCGCCTGGTTGGAGCAGCTCAAAATATACGACGCCGACCTGATCCCACCAAATGCAGAGCATGATTTTCTTGCCGTGAATATTCTGCTTGGCCGTCGACGTTGATGCGTGGCCGGGCAAACCCCATGATTTTTTGCGTTTTGGGTTATCGTAGTGGATCCATTTTTCGTCGCCAGTCACCACCCGATGCAAAAAACCCTTCCGATTTTGTCGCTCGATCAGCAATTCGCACGTAAAAAATCGCCGTTCGACGTCACGCAGTTTCAACTCGTACGGGACCCAATGTCCTTGCTTTTGGATCATTCCCATCGCTTTTAGACGCTTGCAAACGGTTGATTTATCAACGCCCAATGATTCAGCAAGCTCTTTTTGGGTTTGGCACGAGCCCTCGTTTACCAATTCCCCCAATTCCGCGTCCTCGAACTTTTTGGGCTGGCCAAGACGCTCCTTGTATTCGGTGTGAAAATCACCACTTTTGAATCGTCGAAACCAGTACTCACATGTTGAAATCGACGGAGTATGGTCTGCGTAGGCCTCCTGCAGCAATTCACGGGCTTGGGCTGTATTTTTTTCAAATTGAAGCAGAAAAGCAAAGCTTCCCGCAAATTGCGTTTCGACGGCACGAAAGTTGACATACTCGGAGCACGAAAACACTGCGTTGTTTATACTTCAGCGAAATGACAGATACTGATAAACAAAGCCTAGGGATGAGGCTTTGTCATGAATATATATTCAGTATTGCCAACGCGATAAAGTGATAAATAGCGCCATCTGTGTGTCACCTTTAAAACTAATTCAACCTCCCAATATTATCACCAGATGCGTTACAGCAAAACAAAAACGTCACCCGATCTTTGGCCGCCTTAAAACCACCAGCTGATTTTTTCAGATTTTGCTGCCCTGATCAATTATTTTTTCTAGTTTATCCGGAAAGTTTATTGCAGCATTTTCGTCTGCTGATGCTACTTCTCCTTTTATTTTTACATTGTGAAAGCGTGTCCTTTTAGAAAACCTATCAGCAACGAGATAAAGAAAAAAGCAGTATTAAAAATCGGGTATTGGCCGGAAAGTAAACAAGCCATGAAATAGACCAAGTCACTAACACATCTATGGACATAAATCGGCCGACGTTTTGTTTATGTATACGGTATGCACATATACGGTTACGACAATCCCCCAAGTGTATTTTGTTGCTGTATAGATAAGTTTTATAAGACACTGCCAAAATTAGAATAAAAATAATTTTAGGGACTCGTGCTAGAACAAAAAATTCTCGTAAACATATGTATTTATTCTTATTGGTGAACCGCGTTATTTTAAAATCGTGTAAAAAAATATAGGAAAGTACATATCTGAAATCACATCAGACACATCATAAGGAATGACAGCTAATTTTACTACAGAAAATTAATGAAGAAGGAAAACAATTATCTGGTATTTTAAAAGACACCTTTGCTTGGCTGCTTGATGCGTTGCGTAGACTTCTCCCACGCGTCTACCAGCTGTATACCCCTGACTACGTTGGTAGTGAATCACTGTTGCTAACAATTGAGACTTTGAACAAATTAAGAAACTAAATAGAAAAAAAATTCTTTTTAATGAACATGCCCCTACTAATATAGGTGTCTTTTGAATTATTCGGGTGAAACGTTGTGTGGATATTTTTCGACCTCTAAAGTGGTGAATAAGAAATTGTTGTAACTGCGAGGTGTATTAATTAGAAGCTCCGCTGGCTCCACAGAACAAGAAGACATTTGTATGATTTATTATGCACTTCAAATCGGTGTTAGTCACATATCAAGAGAAATGAGTGGCTAGTGAGTGATTTTGCTATTCATGCCTAATTGAGTCGACAGAGAAAGTGGTATTATGCCTCACCTCCAATTCCTCTATATTATCGCTTTCACTTTATACCAATAAAAGCTGTCCCAAAAGTGCGCAAGAATTGAGATAAGCATAAAAAAATATAAAAGAAAATTCAATACTCAATTCATTAGCCAATATGGAGCTTATTAGTCAATTTAGAATTTTTGCGTGGTCAAACAATTTACGACCTTAAGTTAATATTTCCATGCTTCCCCATCTGATAAACTATTAGAATTAATATGCAACTTTTTCTTATTCTTTCTAAACAGTTGACATTCTTCATTTATTTTTTGTCATGTATTATATATGTACATGCATACGAGTACATGCATCTAATAACATCTATTAATATGCAACACTTGCACATATTTGCTTCCAAAATTGTTCGCACTACTAAGTATGCAAGCATATAACTACAATCACTTATGGAAACACTTACGCGCATACATATGTATGTATGTATATATACATACATATATTTTTATTTGTTTGTTTATTCAGAAGCAATGAACAAAAGAACTTAATTAATTTTTTTTCAATCAAACTGCAATTGAATTCTCGTCACAAATACACGAATTGCGGTCGAATGGTCAGTTGGCTGATTACTTGGCTGGTCGGTCGTTTTGGTGATATGTGACTTCAAGGCACCTCGACCCTAGTATAACTTTGTACTACCAGCCCATTGCAACACAGCGAATACTCGCCACGTTGGTTCGGTTCATTTGTTTGCGCCGCAGTTCGATTCGTGCAATCTTCTGCCACTTTGCGGTCAACGACAGCAACGACAACAAACTGCAATACTAATTGGGAAAATGGCCATCAAGCCTCAACATAGCATGCCGACATATATACATATACATATATATAAATATATAAGTGTATATATATATATACATATATACACTTTTACATATGTTCATGCTTTTGTATTAGCATCCACTGTTGACCAAACCAATTTCGCAGCAGTAAAATGTGCTTTTGCATTTCATTCGTTGATATGTCGCGCAATTCTAACAGGCAGAGTGCAATCGGGAAAGCAGCACAGCACAGCGCAGCCGGAATCGCCACGTCCTAACCGCAAAAACAACTGCTCGCAACCGCTTGCCATGTCAGCGAAGAAATGGGGAAATTAACAAACAAATCAGTGAATTGGTGGCTGGCAGTCAGTTGACTGGTACGTCTTTATGCATATGTATATGTGCCGTATATGGAAGAGCTTGTATTAGTTCGTACAGTTCGAAGTGACGGTGGCAACGGTTTTGCAATTATGCATAGGCACTGGAGCCCTCCACTGACCGCCGCCGCCGCCATATATGCGCAGACTGCTCGAGCTGTATGTTGTACCTTTGTTGCAAAGAGTTAAGGACGGGAGTGTTGACTTGTACGACTACATGTAGATGCCTAACGGTAAATTAGCGGTGCTTTTGGAAGGTAAACAATTAAGGTAATATGAGCTACTAAAATAATAAAAAAAAAACAATTAAAATTAAAGTGATTTAATTAATTGCTAAAGTTCGAATCCAGACCAAAATTTTTCATGCTGAATTTGTTATTGTTGAAAAATACTTTTGACAAATAGTCAGTACCATATCTCTACAGAACACAATTTATTCATCGCTTTACACTTAAGCAACCTTGGGCGATAAATAGGTAGCGCAAAGGGGGGCGTTTCTTCTTTTCTGATTTTTCTGATGACGCGTATTTTCATCCGGTGGCTATGTTAACAAGCAAATCTGCCGCATGTGGAGATTTGAAAATCCGTACATGAGAGACGATTGAATCATCAGAGTGTCACAGTTTGCTGGGGATTTTGGAGCGTTTGCAGCGTTGTCCCATTTTTTTTTTTAATTTTTTGAAAATGTTGCTGAAAATGCCATTTCGATCAAGGGTGAACGCTACAAGGGCCTTTGAAGCATGAATATTTTTTTCGCTGTAGGTGGGTCTGTTTCACCTGGCAGGCTCCAATATTTTCGACGCTTAGGGTTATCATAAAGATCCATTTCTCATCGCAACTAACGAAGCGATGCAGAAAACTTTTTCTTTTCTGCCGTTCAAGAGGCATCTCATACGTCACCAAATGTCTCTCGATATCCATGTCCTTCAATTCATGCGGCATCCAGTTACCTGCTTTCCGGACTATGCCCATCCAACTCTTTCGACATATCATCAAGGGTCCGACATGCGCCTTCATCCAATAATTGTTATAGTTGAGTATCTTCGAATTTTTTCGGAGCCATTTTGGAAGCATCGAAATACTCTTCACAAGGTGTATTTGGTGGAGCGTGATTACCGTAAATATTGATCAGTATACGAAACGTTTCAGCTGTACTTTTTCACGACGTATCGAAGGTTCCCATCGTAAGTAGAAAAAACTATCTTTGGATATACCCCAAAAGGAAAAAAAACAATTAGATAATTTTGGAAAATTGTTTCACTCCCCGCGCTTTTTTGGATAACAAGTTGAAAAATAATATTTGCTAAAATACAGTGCGCGAAAAATATTAACAGCTTTGCACAAATAAAAACTGCTTAATTGTTTGGGCTACATCTTTTTTTATTTTTCTACATAGACATTCGTTTCAGCAATTACCTCCTCGTTTGAATACAATTTTTTTTCCGCCAGCCATTCCGCAAATTGGGGAACAAGTAGCTGTCCGAAAGATCCTAGAGAGCCAAATCTGGAGAAAAGGGTGAATGAGAAACGAGTTGGAACCCTATTTCCATTAATTTTGCTTCCACAACTGCTTTGGCGTGTGCTGGTGCATTATCGTGATGGAAAAGGGAAATCACTCGACTTCATCGACGATTGCTAAACACAAAGATATAGACCGATCAAACTGAAACTTGGGGTGTTCTTCCAAGAGATGCTGCTTATTTACTTACTAACCTCGATAGTACCTCAGTAGTACCATGACAAATGGGCTACGAAGTATCCCGGCTGCAAATCGCCTTCATTTAAATATTAATAAACGTGTGTCTTTCTTTAAATCTGGTTCATTAATCTTATTTTATTTTGACGTCCGCCATAGGCGAATTGGTTGGTGCGTGACTACCATTCGGAAGTGCCCTGATTCAGAACTCGGACACTTAGCACCGCATGATAGACACGTCTTTCCTAATAGCGGTAGCTCTTCGGAAGATAACGGAGAACTTTCGAGAGTATTCGCCGTGAAAAAGCCCCTTAAAATAACTATCAGCTTCTTGAGGCGGCGTAAAACTGTAAGTACCTCGATTTGAGGAACCTATACATAAATTGGTGGAAACGTTTGGCGAAAAACCTAATAAAAGGCGTTCTATATGAATACTAGGGTGCCCGTTATTATTAAAATTATTGATATCTTTCGGGACACCCTCTACAAATGTAAAAACACCTAAAAAAAAACTACCAAATATTAAATTCCAAGCCAATCTGAGTTGATTTAGAGGTTCCGACTTGAGCCTAAACTTAAGAAAATCATTGATTTTCAAAAAAGTTGGTTATAATTTTTTTTTATTTCAATCATCATTGCAATCATTCGATTAGATTTAAGTGTTTTTACACTCTATTGGTGATCAGAATCGCTTGAAAATAATAATTTGATCACAATATTGTGAAGATTAAATTTAAAAAAATTAAGCAAGGAGGGGCTAAACTTTAATTCTCTAAATATCAGTATATTACATTAAAAAAATATGTATGCACATCAGTAAGTGCTCATATAACTTCTTAAATGATTTAGTTTTCTGATATTGTTTGCCTCTAACTAGGTCTTCCATTTATATTTTTTTTTTGCAAAGTGCACGTACACCCTCACAAAATAACCTTATTGTTCTGATTGTTCTTAAAAAAATGAATTTCAAAACAAATTGATTTTTTTTTTGCAACTCTCTTAGCATTTAGTGTTGTACTTTCTATTGCTGTACGCTGGTTGCACTAATATCACTAAGCTGAATAGCTGGATGCTTGTGAAATTCGATCATTGCTCGGCACTTGATCGTTTAATTTTATTTTAAGTTAATTTCTTAATGAATGTTAGATTTTGATTATACTGTCGGGACTTTTGTCCCTAGTGATTGATTGAATTTAGTGCGCGTATGTGACCGTCAAACTATGTGTTTATAAAGTGAAATTTACTTTCTAATGTTTCTTGTGTTCCACTTAAAGCGGAAAATATATTTATTAAATGGCGAAGTTACGTTCTACTTCGGAAATTTATTTATTGGTATCCCAGACTCCACAAATACTTGGCTCCAAATTGCCATAAAAAACCAAACATTGTCCGTTTTTTCTTCAACCATCGTACTGTAAAATTAACTACAGGGTGGGCCATATAGCGTTTGCTTTTTGAACCACCTATTTTTTTGAGAATGGTAACACAAATGACATGTCAAATGTATTCATAATTTACTTAAAGGTTTGTCATTTACGAAATGAGACGCTATACGCTTGAACAAAATTGGGAAATATTGAAAACCTATTTCCAAAGTGGTCAGTCTTCTTCTTCTTCCGCGGTTACAGTAAACGGCGAGCGTTACCGTGACATGCTCAACGAGTTGTTTCAATAGGAACGTGCAACTTATCACACTGGCAAAGTTACACTCGCACTTTTGGCTACCGTTTTTGAATTCCGATATCAATCGACAAATGCTATGCGAACCATCCAGAGACGATTGATGCTTTAAAACACGAAATCGAAGTTGGCATCCATGAAATTGGAGCCCAAACAATCGAAAATGTGCTTAAAAGTTGGGTTGATCGAATGGTCTACTGTAAAGCCAGTCGTGGCAGTCATTTGAACGATATTATTTTTCATTCATAAATGACAATATTCAATCTTCAAAATAAAAATAAAATGTGAAAAAATATTGATTAGTTTTTTTTTATAGCCGATTCAAAAGCAAATTTTACATGGCCCACCCTATATTTGTGCAAGTGTAAAGTTAGATATAAAAGAAGTGTGCATATTTTGAGAAAAGGCACACATTCCAGTTCGAAAAGAACAACATTGTATAGAGAAAGTGGAAAAGCTTTATCAAGAATGGCGAAATCTTCAAAAGAATAAAAATAAAAATTTGGAGGGTTTTCGTACAAGAGAGATGGAGTTTCTTAATGAACTGGATGATCTTTTCGATATCGCACACATTGAAGCTCTATCTATGATGAAAGATGAAAGTGATAAATCTTTTTTTCTTTCACAACGTGAAAAAGGGCGTCCAGGATGTATGCTTAGAATTAATAAAACAGCAATTCTAAAAGATACACAAAAATTAGATCGATAGAATGCAGAAGAAAACCGGAAGCGAAAGCATATTGATGAAAGTAATAAGTCAATAGGAATCAGTTTTCAAGGTATGAATAATGAGTATTTAATTTAATGTTTAATTAATTTTATTCACTAAATTTAATATTAAAAATTAAATTTGATTAGACCAAGAAATTTTTTCTTCGTCCGAAAGCGATATCGAAATACAAGATGATCCGAAACTTGAAACGATGGATACGGAAGTACTGGGGCCAATGAGAAGAGACAAAAAGAAATTCCTTACGCCGAGACTTCTTGGAACTTTGGACAAGTGGAACATTTCTTAAAGGTCGGCTATTCATTTAATTATTACAGTCGCAGAAGCACTTGGACATCCCGTTGATACACTTGTAATAACCCCACAATATTAAAGGAGGAACGTAAAAAAAGCCGATTGAAAATATCTATACGAGTATGTCCTAAAAATAATTTCAAGGAATTGAAAAATTGATTTTGAAATTGTTTTTATTTTGTATTATTCAATATATAAAAATATTTTATTTTTTTATAGGTTGCAGCTGGAGTAGTACACTGGGACGGAAAAATGCTTCCTGAATTAACAAGACTAGAGGAATTAGATCGTTTACCAGTCATTATCTCTCATGCAAATGGTTAACAACTATTGGGAGTTCCAAAACTACTTCAACTGGCCTAGAAATTGCTGAGGCTGTTCACGAGACATAATATTTGTTTACTTTTTCTAATATTTAGATTACTATAAAATCATTATTTCTTAGAAACTGACATAGTTTTAAGAACACAATATTCTAATTCTACAACTGCAATATTTCGAATAGTAAACATAAATAAACTATTTTTATTTTACTTAACTTAGATTAGTTTTAAAAAATACCCAGTTTTCTTTATTTTTCAACTTAAGGCTCTAGTTGGAACCTCTAAATTTTTTCCGATTGGCTTAAAATTTCATAATTTGCAGTTTTTTAGGTAACCTTACTTTTCTAGAGGGTGTCCCGCAAAAAATAACGGTGTTTTATTTTTTCCATATGAATAACGGCCACCCTAATGTATACATTAGCGTGACAGTTATTTGACCTGTTTTTTTATATACAATATTTTTTCGCGGGCTACCCTCCAGTTTGGTTCCATTCTATATAAAAATGACCTCTGTGAAATTTGGTGCCAATCGGATAGGGGAAAGGTGTGCCCCCAAGCCTTTCAATATGCAAAATTTACCCCAAAATGACAAAAAATTTTAATTTCATTAAAAGTGTGTTTTTTATTTTACATGAATATATATACAGCGTAAATAAGTAGTAAAAGAATTTAATTGGTAAAGTATATTAAATTATACATATATAAATTGAAGAAGGAAATTATTATCCATACAGTATTTAGCATATATAGTTCCATATGACGCTTACTTCATTGCAATTTAGTTTAATAACAACATATAAAAAAAACTAAAAAAAGAAATAACTCATTGAAGAAAATAAAATAAAAATGAATTAAAAATCTTTATTTTTAGATATAGTTTGTTTATTGCTGTCTAGGAACTTCTGTCGATAATCACTTACAACTTGGAGCACGTACTACATTTGTCGCTCGTTTTTTGTATATAACTTATTAAAATCCTCTACTAGTTTAACACCTCTCTCCGCCGGATCATTTGTTACTTTAAGTTTATTAGCTACTTTTAAAGCTTGGACGAAATGTTCATGTTTGTGCCACCGGGCAGGATCTGTGCATAGGAATTCGTCATTTATGTTAAATCTTGCAAAGAATCGTTTTGTTTTGTTGGAGACAAATTGTTCAAGTCCTTGGTTTGATAATTCAGGAACTTGGCTTGTGTCCACGGTTATCCTTTTAATACTTTTTTCACATTCAGTATCAGTTTCACGATTCAACGCCTTTACCATTTTAATTTTTGATTCTGCCGTCACATTTGGGTCAAAGAAGGCCAAGGCGATGGATTCAGGTGATAAATACCACAAATTATTTTTGATTTTTTGTAAAGCCACACGAGAGATGTCCGGTATTTATAAATTTTGGAAAGAACACTGAAATCCAAAAATGGTGCTTTGGCTGCAGAAGGTGCACAAAACCACACTTCGATATATATATTGATAAGGAAAATGCAAATATCACAAATTGCATTTTCCTCACGCAGTGATAATTTAAATTCATCGCGAAACATGAATATCTTAAAGCAATAAATAGCCTTAGCTATCACCCTTGCATGATGGATAGCTCCTGGAGCACGGAAGGATACTCCACGAGATGGTATTTCGCCAAGAAAAATAGCAGCCAATTGCAAAAATTCTCGATAATCCTCTCTCGGTTGTTGTTCTTGCAACGTGCTTCGTATAAAATCAAGAACTCGGGAAACATCGACCGGATCCAAATGTTTCCTGATCTTCTTATTTATTATTTATCTTCTTATTTACATTTATTTTAGGCCAAGCAGTTTGGAACTTTTTTAAGATTGGTACGGTTGGGCCGGTAGTTTTACCCATCTTCTCCTCGAAAACGGCTTTTAAAATAATTTCGTATATGTGATGGCGGCAAGGAAAATATAAGAGATCATTTTGTAGAAAGTTTTCAATCAAAAGACACGCACCATTAAAAGCGCCCGTATTAGAGGCAGTAGTGTCAGAAACCAATGCTTTTACGTAGTCCTGAAGGTCCCATTCCGCAAGGGTTTCGCAAACAGCTGTTGCCTGTTCTTTTCCCCTCCCTGATTGCAATGCAGGTACACCAAGAAGTTGATCAGCACCGCAATTTGAAAGAATAACATTAAGTCGGTCTACTGTCTCTTTACCTGTTAGTGATGGCAGTAATTTACTATCCCAATGTATCGTAGCGGCAGGCAATTCATTATCCTTAAAGATATTTTTGATTTCGGTAGCTTTCTTTTCGCGGAGTTTCTCACGAGAATTGTTAATATATCACCTGTTGATCGGAAAAGTCTCCACATCTTGACCAAGGGCTTCAAGTGTAGCTATAAGAATATGAACTGCATTCCTGTCACTGATCTTGCACTTATCCAAAGCAGCAGCAAGCTTAGGAGTTATTATTATTTGTCGTCCTCTTTTTTATTTTGCTGGTACAGACAAATGTTTTGAGTATTGCGGAATTTCCTCTGAAGCACGCGCTTCTTCTCCGCTGCTTGAACTCGACGTCATCAGTATATCAGATTGAGCTAGAAATAGTATTAACAATATAAGTACGATTTAGTTCGATATACATAAATATTCATGTTAAATAGGTAGCTAGAGAAGATGAAGATAAATATATACTTACTCAATTGAAGAACTTCATTATTGCTTAGTTCTTTTCTCTTCTCCTCTCGTAATTTTCGCTCAGACACTCGAGTCTCTTTCGCACTTAGCTGGTAATCAATTCCATACATAAACCCCGGGCGTCCTTTCATCCGCTGATTGTTTAAGAACTGCTTATCTTCTTCAATATCGAAGAGATCTTCGAGTTTTTCAACGAAATCTTTGTCTTTTTTCTTATGATCCAACGATGGTCTTGCAACATGCTTTTGAAGTTGCCGCCACTGCTGATAGAGACCCTCTAACTTTGGTATACAGTTCTTTAATTCTTGCGTCGGAATTCGGGCTTTCTCCGAATATATCATCACTTCCCGCACAGCTAGTGAAGCACTGCCTCGTATTGTTAACTAACACACCCGTAAATTGAAAAAAAAACTTGTATCGTTTGTTTTACAGATGGAAGTTTGTTTCATTTGAATAATACCCGAGCAGATAAACTTTTTCTCGTAATAGAGGTCGCGACATTGTACTATCGATTGTCTTCACTTCAAATGTTGTACGCAACTAATGATTTTTTTAAAAAACTTTAATACAAAACTTTTTTAGCCATACAAATTACCGTTGTTATTTCAGAAACGAAATGCTCGCCTACTTTATTTGATACTAGTACTAGTTTTTGATATTGATATTTTCCAAGACACGATGTGTACGTTAGTCAAAACGCGAACCCAATTTTTTATGCGCGGAAATCTGTATGAAGAAACCTATTGATAAGTTATCTTACATATTTTAACTTCCGTTTTGTTTTTGTAATTCAGAAATTGAAGAAAAATGGAAAATTTTTGACAGAGTTGTCAAAAAGCAAGGGTCGAACGACTTGGTAGATTCTGCATTGAATATATTTTTTTTAAGCGTAAGAATTTGAATTATCATTGTAATGTGATAAACTAAGTGCTCGGCTACTTTACTTACTACTCGCACTAGTACTTATACTACGAATTTTCGGGTTTTTTGAAACTTTGAAGGCCCGGGGGCACACTTTCCACTTACCAGATTTACTTCAAACTTTTTTTCCACCATTTTTATATATAAAGGAACCAATCTGGGGGGTAGCACCAATAAAAAAATAATCTTGC
Organism: Anastrepha fraterculus; assembly: GCA_037575425.1. NCBI lineage: Eukaryota > Metazoa > Arthropoda > Insecta > Diptera > Tephritidae > Anastrepha > Anastrepha fraterculus. The sequence continues at coordinate 88,570 of JAYXIM010027218.1, forward strand.
AAAATAACTGCCACCCTAGTATACATACATACATAGAACTCATGTCTAACATAACGAAATTATAGATATTGGAATTGGTTTTGACTCAAAATTTATATTTCACAGCCATTTAAATTTATTATTACCGAGTTTTATTCTACAATATATTAAACTTCATCCGAAGTTTTTTTTTCGGTCTTTACCAATATTTATATCCTAAAATCATTATGCATTGCTTTCATTCAGCCTATGCTGGGATATGCAGGCTTTATATGGAGGTCACATTCAAAAAACCTTTGCTCGCTTTGCTTTTACAGTTTTGAAGTTGGAATACTCAATTTCTCTTATAACACTAGATACCTGCGAATTCATTTAAAATCTGTACATATAATAGTAGAAGCGAGAGGAAAAGGTAATCCTTAATCTTCGTTTGTGTTTGACATTATAAGAATAGTGTTTACTATTACTAGTCCGAGACTTTGTTTGTGTTTTCATTGGGGAAGGATTTTTATTTACAAGTCTACAGCCAGGCATTCCAGGCTATTTCGCCTTCTAATATGTACGTTCGGAAGCTGCCCAGAGGATATTTGTGCAAGGTCTAAAAGTTCTGAGCTGCTTGAATCGTATTCAGAAGAATCGTCCTGGCAACTGCCAGCCGAATGACGATCAGAGGCTTTCCCCCTTGCATGGACGTCTACACGGAAGTATCATCCGCTGGCTAGGTTAAGTCGTCTGAATAGATACAAATGATCCAGCTCTGAAAGTATGTGATGCGCTATCAGCTGGTGGTAACAGAAGAAGAGTAAGGCATCTTCCACGTTGGAAAGATCGGGTGAAGGTGATTGGTGTATTGGTGATTGGTGTATCCAGATGACGTCGGTAAAGTGGTTATCGCACCAATCAAGAAGGAGAAGATTGCCTATTCTCAAGAAGTGCATTTATTTTCATATTACGCAAAGGAGTTTTCGAAGTAAAAATCATTTCTTTATATAGCGAGAGGAAAATACTTATGCTGCTCATTCCTGGCTTCTGTTATAATTTAGAGGGCTCGAAATTTACTTGAATGCTATCCTATCCTACTTGGCCCTTCTACATATCTGCAAATCACGATGGCGCAAGAAATCATTCCACACAAATTTACGTACTCTAACGCACATGCACGCATATCCATTCATTTTTCAACAGATAAAATTGCTTTGATGAAATTTTGTAGTTATTATTGAAAAATTAGTAATGTAGAGAAATAAATATTAGCAACCTTCTACACTCACATAGCACATTCCCCAAGCTCGGCCGGTTAAGTAAAATAATAACACAAGTTTGGTGTGTAAAACCTAGCTGAGTTGAATAAGTAAACCACACTTCTTCTCGATGAGGATTATTATGATGTTGCCTGACAAAATGCAGCCGCTACAATCCAGCGCGATCTAACCTACAAAATGAAGCCCAGTTTTTTTATCAACAATTTTACAAAGCAGAAGTACTCTTCGAGTTTTTCCACTGTCAGACCAATATACAAGAGTACTAGATTATTATTACTATCATTAATATTATTATTGTTGGCGATGTTTTTGACAGTATTTTGCCCTTTTAAGATCGTATTTATGAGAGGAACTTAACTAGTATGATTGGATAAATACATTTTCGATCATTTCAGTGTTTATTAACTAGTGCGAGGATCTACTGTCGTCATGTTACCCGCATTTCACATATATACGTAGTTATGTTCGTATCTAAAAACAAGTTTATAGTGCAAGAGTGGTGCATGCCTTCTCCTTTAATAGGCCCTGATCAAACGTTTAAAGTAAACCGAATTTAAATGCGTGATTTTTCCATCAAAGGAAATTACTCCACACATCGATTTGCAAAAACTTAAAACGCTTTCAAGTTGTTTCTCTAAACATTTTGAAAATCAACACAAATAAAAAGTCAGGATTTAAAATCCACTCAGGTGATGAAAAGCTCTATTTGTGCCATTTTCATGGCGAACCATAAATAATACTACTTGTGCCACTTCACCCCACCTTATTTTGCATACAAATCATAATTGGATATAAAATATAAATTTCCTACCAACTCCCATCCAGATCTGTACATATTCATCAATTCACAGATTCAACAATAAAAAAGTTATTGCTTGCACTCATAGACATTCAGTCAACTTATTTATATTTGCTTACCACATATGGCCATAAAAATTTAACTTTTCTGTAAAAAACTTATTGAATAAGTTAAGTGCTTATGAATACATTCAAATGCAATTTTGAATAAATAATAACACATACATACATACCATATACATATACACCTGCATAAATATGGGTTTTAAGTTGATCACATACATAGGTTCGTAATAGTGAAATGAACAAGTGTCACAAAATTCAATTCACGTTCACCGTTGTATGCATTTGCACATGTTCATATGCACGTATGTTAGTCATTAAATCTTGGTATTCATACTATGTATGAAAGGTTACTCATACGCAATGGGTAACTCAAACGAACGTTAGTGCTCTAAAACTGCAGAGTTGTTGAAGTTGTAGAGGTAGAAAACAAATATTTTTGTTTTATGAGTAGTAAAGTTTCATTTACTGCTTGTTTCGTATGCTTACGATTGATGAATGAGTATACGTACCTATGTATGTAGGCATATCTGAAGCTATTTGCAGTGTTCTAGTATGCTTTTGTGCATACAATGGAGAAGTGAGATATTATAAAAATTGATCAAATTTATGAATTTCTTTCGATAAGAGTGAAATTTATTAGCAGAGGGAATATGAATAGAAATATAAAGTCAGTGTTGATTAAAATCATACATTTATTTTTGTGTTGTGTTTTTTTTTGCGGTATTTTTAATGTTTGCTTATCTAAGGTACCTCACAGAAATAAGTATATGTGCAAGGATATTTTCAAATGTAAAACTTTAAAGAAGCAGGAGAAAGATTCAACCAACAATTTTAATATATATTTAGAAAAAATAGGAACAAAAAATTACACAACAAAAATTCAACTAGACTAAACTGATTAAATTACAAAAGAAATTAATATAACTTCATATGAAATAAGTATATATGCATTGGAATTTCTTTACACTTTTTTTCAACGTTTCTAAAACTTTCAATTTTTTAATAATTAATATGTTTTTCATTTTGAGAAAGAAAATCATTTATATGCTTAGGCTTAGAGTCTGTCCAGTTTTGTAGAGTGTAATCACCTATCTTATCCCAATCTTCCACTAAAGCACCTTTCCGGTCTTTGATTGTCTCAAACTACCTACCATTTTTATAAATAAGGGCCGACAATATTCCCCAGAGGTCCTCAATTGGTTTAAAATCGGGGCTTAGTACTGGCCAATCCTGAACTGAAACTTTTCTTGACGATAGGAAGGCCTTAGTTAAACGAGCCGTATGGATTGGGGTGTTGTCTTGCTGGAAAGCCCAGTCGTCTCCGTATATGTTTCCCGCAAACTCAATGAGAACATCCTCTAATATTTCAACATAGAATTCTGCGTTGGTTCTTGTCGGAATAAAACAAATTGGAGACTTTCCACCATGCCCGAAATCGGCCCAAATCATCAAAGATCATTTTTGCTTAGCTCTTTAATCAGACCACGTTCTTCAACAGATAAATGTCTTCCACGTGGCATTCTACAGATTAACCCAATAATTCAATTATTTTTTGTTCAAAATATGTAATCTATTTTACTTACATTTTTCTTTATGATAGCAATGCAAATAACACAAATTTTTTGATAACTTGCTCTCTATGCTTGCGAAATCAATACTGATCTCTGATTGCACATATATAGGGTTGTTCAATAGGTGCGCTTCAACTTTTTTCGATAGGGAGGGCGAACGACGCAATATTTTTTATTTTTCGCTTGTCATATACATTTCATCATGGAACGCTACACACTTGAGCAACGATTGCAAATCGTGCAATTTTTTTATGAAAATAATCGTTCTGTTGCTGCTACTTTAAGAACATTACGGCCATTTTACGGTCCATTTAACAAGCCGTCCCGTTTTGGGGTTATGTGAAGTCATTGGGCTACAGTAACAAGCCGGCGACGATTTGTGAGCTCACAGCCAATATTGAACGCGAAATTGCTAGAATTTCGGCCGATTTATGCAAAAGAGTGGTCGAAAATTGGGTTCAACGATTGGACTTCGTAAAACGTGCACGCGGTGGTCATGCAAAAGAAGTCGAATTTCATACTTAAATGTATATGTTCAAACTCGATAATAAAAAAAAAATTAGTTAAAAAAGTCAAACCGTTTGTGTTTTATTCAAAAAAGTTCAAAAGTTGCAGCGCTCTTACTGAAAAACCCCATACTTATTTCAAATGAAAACCAAATCGCGCAACACAAATTTGTAATAACAGTACTAAGAATAATGACTAAATAAGAATTTTGTAACCGAATAGTTAAGTTGGACTGCAAATGCAGACTTTGGCATACCAAACAAAAATGTACCGTTACTACCAACAAATATATCGCTATAAAAAACTTTGCACATATCCTTAATTCTGTGAGGTAGTTTATTAGAACATAATAAAATCAAAATTGAAAACTCTTAAGGTACTTGGCGGTTGCTATTAATAATTTAAAAGTTATGTATATGAGAGAAGAAGGAAACTCTCAGCGAAATTCTTGTATTTACTTCGTACCCATCCGTAATAATTATTTACACCATACTTCACAACAATTGAAACGGCTACAAAATTTCACACCCCAAAAAATTCTAAAAAATCTGATTAAAATTTATGTAATAATTATAATATTTCTACCCCGTTTGTATCAGCTTGCTTTTCGTTTATCGCAGATTTCAGTAAGAAATTCTCATCGATTTTAAAGCAACTTTCCGATGCTCTCCAATAAAACTTTGAATTTAGCCCCATTCTCGGCTGCAATTCAATATTTAGTAGTTTGTTTCAGGTTTCATTGAGTTTCATAAAACACACAGATGGTTTTGATTTCACGATTATTATATTATAATTATAGTCAAATTAATTTAAGTTTCGTGTAGGAATAGGTGATCAAACGTTTTTTATGTGCAGGGAAGTTTGACGTAAAAACAATTTTAGTCTTTTTTGATAATTAGTTTTTTCTACCACAAAAAATTTACTTTAAATGTTCTAATAATGAAAACTATGTAATTGTTATAGCCTATTGAGTTCGCCGGAAGACGAGACAATGACTGCAACGCCGTGAAAGTTTTATGCGTATCGTTGAATCAGCTTGTATCGGATGAGTTTTCTCGTTAGTGTTGGGCGACTCTTTTCTAGTACTTTTCGACCATTGGTCTTTCAGAGTCATACGAATCCACTTTTCTAAATTTTATTTGAAGGGTTTGATTATTTTCCAAGTATGTCAATTTAATCAATCAGTGGCTGACGTGCTTCGATACTGCATACGTTTGAAATTCTAAAATTCTACCGGAAAACACCAACTGATAGAAAAAGTTTATTCTAATCACCTCTCGACAGGCAATAGCAAACCTCCCTATGTATTTCTGTAATGAAAATAAAGCTCTTCATAAAAACCGTCTGTCGTTTATAGGTGGCATAAAACTGTAGGTCCCTTCATTGATGGAACAACATCAAGACGCACACCAAAAATAAGAAGGCTCGGCCAGACAACCAATATATGGAGTATCCGTAATTAAATTTTAATCAAGCCTTGACCTTGAAAAAGTGCTGCTTGATAAAGTTTTTAGTTTATGATTTTTGACTAAGCGTTTAGTACTTCCAAACACACAAAAAAAAAACCAAACAATTGTATGGAAAATATTTTACAAAGTATTTTAAAAGCCGGTATGTAATTTTTTCGAACCTGTTAAGAGAAGTTATCATTCAATTACAAAAGAACCAACTATTAAATACCTGAGAATTCACTTGGATTCGAAACTAAATTGGAATCACCACATAAAGCAAAAGGTCAAACAAATAAAAGAAAAACCCCGAGAACTTGATATACAGAAGAAGCTGTTAGTATACAAAACTATGATTAAACCAATCTGGTTATATGAACTACAGGTATGGGGAACGACTAAAAATGCTCATATAGTACAAATTCTACGACAACAATCGAAGATTCTTCGAATTTTGAACATGTCTGACAGGTACACGAAAAATTATGACATTCACAGGACTTTTAATATAGCAACAGTTGGCGAAAAAATCAAATAGATAACTACAAGGCACTTTGAAAAAATACACAGCACAATAATGCAGAATTCAACAAACTTCTTGACAGGGGGAAAAACACAAAAAGACGCCTAAAGAGAGCTCCACCAAGCGTCCTAATAAACGCTAGAAAACAATAAATATGTAAAACTAGTTAAATTGCTGTTATATTGTTGTACAATTGTAATTATGTAAAGTGAGTCTTGTATTATAAATTATTTAATTGTATATTTTTTCGTTCTTTTTAATTTTATCACTTTTGGCACTGCCCATTAAGCGATGTATATAAATCCTGACCAAATTGTTAAAAAACATAGTTAATGTCGATGGACAGATGTATAAAATAAATGGAAATATATATACATATATACAATCTATATATATAAATGTGAAAATCTGTCCCTATGTTCGCTTATAACTCGAGAATGGCTGAACGGATTTATCTTATCTTGGTCTTGAATTATTCGTGGAGGTCTAGGGAAAGTTTTAGAAGGTGAGAAAAATTCGAATAATTGCCGGGAAAATGGTCAAAATGTGGACCCGGGTAACCTTTGGTTGTGTATGTACAATATGGGTATCAAATGGAAGCTGTGGTTAAGTGCTTTAATACGGGTTAATTTTCATACCTATTGATGACTAGGGTCTCGAAATATATGCCAAAATGTGGACCCGCCGTGTCTTTAAACCGAATTAAACCAAACTTACACACATTGTTAAGTAGGTATTGAAGATGGTTTCCGTATAGTTTGAATACCTATTGGTAGATAGGATCTCGAGATATAGGTCAAAACGTGGACCCGGGTAACCTTCGGACGTATATGTACAATATGGGTATCAAATGGAAGCTGCTGGTGAATGCTTTAGTACAGAGTATTTTTCATGTCGCTCCGTGACTGGGGTCTCGAAATATATGCCAAAACGTGGACCCGTCGTGTCTTTAAACCGAATTAAACCAAACTTACACACATTGTTAAGGAGGTATTGAAGATGGTTTTCGTATAGTTTGGATACCTATTGGTAGATACGGTCTCGAGATATAGGTCAAAACGTGGATCCGGGTAACCTGGGGATGTGTATGTACAATATGGGTATCAAATGGAAGCTGTTGGTGAATGCTTTAGTTCAGAGTATTTCCATCCGCTCCGTGACTAGGGTCTCGAGATAGAGACCAAAACGTGGACCCTAGAATATGTTTGTACAATATGGATAGCAATTGGAAGCTATTGGTGAATGCTTTAGTACAGAGTATTTCTCATGCCGCTCCGTGACTGGGGTCTCGAGATATAGGTCAAAACGTGGGCCCGGGTAACCTTCGGATGTGTATATACAATATGGGTATCAAATGGAAGCTGTTTGTGAATGCTTTAGTTCAGAGTATTTTTCATGCCGCTCTGTGACTAGGGTCCCGAGATAGAGACCAACACGTGGACCCTAGAATGTGTATGTACAATATGGATATCAATTGGAAGCTATTGGTGAATGCTTTAGTACAGAGTATTTCTCATGCCGCTCCGTGACTGGGGTCTTGAGATATAGGTCAAAATGTCGGCCCGGGTAACCTTCGGATGTGTATATACAATATGGGTATCAAATTGAAGCTGTTGGTGAATGCTTTAGTTCAGAGTATTTTTCATGCCGCTCCGTGACTAGGGTCCCGAGATAGAGACCAACACGTGGACCCTAGAATGTGTTTGTACAATATGGATATCAATTGGAAGCTGTTGGTGAATGCTTTAGTACAGAGTATTTCTCATGCCGCTCCGTGACTGGGGTCTCAAGATATAGGTCAAAACGTGGGCCCGGGTAACCTTCGGATGTGTATATACAATATGGGTATCAAATGGAAGCTGTTGGTGAATGCTTTAGTTCAGAGTATTTTTCATGCCGCTCCGTGACTAGGGCCCCGAGATAGAGACCAACACGTGGACCCTAGAATGTGTTTGTACAATATGGATATCAATTGGAAGCTGTTGGTGAATGCTTTAGTACAGAGTATTTCTCATGCCGCTCCGTGACTGGGGTCTCGAGATATAGGTCAAAACGTGGGCCCGGGTAACCTTTGGTTGTGGATGTGCAATATGGGCATCAAATGAAAGCTGTCGATAAGTGCTTTAACGTGGGGTAATTTTCATACCTATTGATGACTAGGGTCTCGAAATATATGCCAAAACGTGGACCCACCGTGTCTTTGCCCAGCGAAGCGGGTCGGGTTTGCTAGTATATATATAATGTAGAATGGAGAAAGCGTTTGGGTGAATTATTGCCAAACGGAAGCAACGAATTACCTTCATAGAAAAATACCAACATCTTAAAACTAACCATCACAATCCCACTTACTTCAAAAGCGTGAAGTAAGTATTGAGTTCCCTTCCAGCGAAAATCGCTGGGGTGCCGCCGGTAAGATATAGAGGAGATTGCCCAGTACTTCCTGTGAATATGTTCAGAAATATTGGTTTTAAAACAGAAGATGTAGTATGTGGTTGAACAGAGTAATTTGTGTTGCCTTATAAGTCAGGAATAATAGATAGTTTATCAGCTTACAAAAGTAGGCTAAAGTATTCATTTTGATAATACAGTCAACAACAGATAGTCGCAATAAAGGGATACTTCCTTCCAACTGAAACAGATTACCACCTAATCAAGAAGAACTTAAAAAATCATCTATAATTTTTCTATAGCCTTCCTACAGCCTTTTTCTCTATAATCTTTACCAGAATATTTTAGAATTTCATATGAAATGAGCACTGCACACCTAATATAGTAGGAAATAAAAACAAATTACTAATGAATATATCGGTCAGTCCATAAGTTCGTGCATTTTTTAAGGGTGGTTTTAAATTCATTAAATTCATTATTTACAATGTCTTCCCAACGTGTAGGCAAATTTTTAATTCCGCGCTCAAGAAATGGTTGGTCCTTGGAGCCAAAATACGCTTCGATATCCCTTTCTATAGCTTCTTTTGAGGAGTAGTTCTTGTTACTCGTATCGGATTGAAGTCCACGGAAAAGATGATAATCACAAGGTGCAATATACGGAGAGTATGGTGGATGCGGCATTAGCTCCCATCCGAGCTCGTTCAGCTTGCCTAATGTTTGCTTGCGGTATGAGGTCTTGCGTTGTCGGGCTGAAACAAAACTCTGCGTCTATTCACTAAAGACGGTCGATTTTTGTTAAGTGCCTCATTCAGGTTTTATAGCTGATGGGAATAATAATCAGCAGTTATCGTCCGGGTTGGTTGCAGAAGTTCATAATAAATAATACCGGCCATATCCCACCAAATAGACAGGAGAATCTTCTTGGGGTGAAGGCCATCTCTAGGGGTCGGTTCTGGTGTTTCATCTTTATCTACCCATCGGCGTTTGCGAACAGGATTATTGTAAAGGACTCATTTTTCATCACCAGTAACGATACGGTTAAAAAAACTTTCATTTTCAAGCCGTTGCACCAGTCGAGCATACACATTCACTCTCTGCTGAAGGTTGGCGACGACAAGTCTATGCGGAACCCATTTGCACAGCTTTGAAACCTTTCCCAACTGAACCAGGTGCCTGTGAACTGTTCCATGTGATGAATTTAAGCTCTAAGCTATCTTATCGACTGTCAAATTTGGCTCAGCTTCCACGAGTTCGAGCACGGCGTTGGAGTTAAAGACTTCAGGACGACCAGCGCGCGGGGTATCCTCCACGTCGCAGTTACCACTTCGGAATTTTGAAAACCACTTTTGCGCAGTCCTTACACTCACGCTATCCTCTCCGTTAACAGTGTTTATTTATTTCTGCAGCAGCAAGTGTTGCATTTTTACCACTTTTATAAAAAATATGCTTCGTATACGCGTTCGAAGATTCCGTTTTATTTTTTAACAACACGTGTTTCTATCTGCGATTAAAATCACTAGTTGAATGCAAAATATATCAAAGAAAATATAAATAGTTATATTCTGCGAATAATTTTTTGTATGCAAAAATCGTACAAAAGTGAAAATATGGGTAAAATACGCACGAACTTATGGACTGACCGATATTTGGTAGAATATGTTTCTTCTTCACATCATCATCACAAAATTACTAAAAATACAAAATTTTTTCCTTTTATTGCATTATATACAATAATTAGCGAGATTATTGGGAGCTGCTGACACCAAATTGTGGGGTCAACGCAAGCAAAGTTCTTACTGGAAGTGCATAATTATTGTAGAAGAGATTTAATGAATCTCCCTAAATAATTACTAAGAATGCTTCTTGTCATTTTCACTGGTCATAGCATACAGCGTGTTGGTACAAGCTCCCTATGACCCAATAACTCCTCTCGGTTTATCTTCTGAAACATTTCGATACTTGCTTATGGAATGCGAATCAATAACGAGAAGAAGAAGAAGTAAAAGTCTTGACCTAGTACGTCAGGAAAAGAGGTGCATGCACTTAGTAAAAGACAGCTCTATTTTAGGTTTATTTGGGACTGGAAATGGATATGGTATTGCGATTAGTAGAGGACACAAAAGACTCTAAATACGAAGTGAAAACCTGCATTTCATTTGACTACTGTATATTACACTACAATCCATTACATTGCAATATAGAGTAAATAAAATTACCTTATATTACATTACATTACACTGTATTCTATTATATTACATTATATTGTCATTCGCTCAATTCTATTATATTGCATCAAATTGCATTCCATTATATTACATTGAATTACATTGCATTAGAAAAGGAAGTATTAGCAACTGTGTTTACTCGGACAGCCGGTTTAAGAAATGTGACTATCGAACGCTCTATAAGAGTATGTTGAGAACATACCCTTTACAAGATTTTAAAAATATTAATATTTTTTTCGGAAAGGCAATTTTCCATCTTATATTGTTTAAAAAAATATTCTATAGTTAACGCAATTTTTCCCCAATCAGCCGCATTCAACAGCAGAAACAAGAACACGACGCAATGCGGTGCTTGCAAATGTTCAGAAGGGTATTTACGTGCAAATTCGTCAAACGTCAGTGGGTGAAAAAATAGCGATCGCAGCAAACATTTTTTGTTTTTATTTCAAATTTCATACATATGTTTTTATATACATAACATTTCGGAATTTGAACAAAAATGGCGTAACTGTTGTCGCTTTGACGCTTTCCATGCTTCGAATTTTAAATTTGCATGTTGTGAAAGCACGCGCTTAGCCCACAAGAATAACAACAAGAGCAATGAGAAGGGATCTTAAAATTATATGAGCATAACAGTTAGAGTGATTTGGTAGCACGCACGTTTACTCGGGCGCCCACAACAAATTATGCAAGCACACACACACACACTCGTATATATGTAGGTATATATAATTATCTCATATGTACAATGTTTGTTATGCTTTTGGCCGAACTTCTCCTCCAGTTTGGGAATCGCGTCTTGACGTTGTCCTATAAATGGAGATACCTGCATTTTATGTCTTTTGCGAGCTGCGGTTGGCTTTTATAATAAATTCCCATTTAGCATAGTAACCCGTTTACCATTGCCACATTACCATAATTCTCTGTGGTATGGCCATTGTAGGTATCGAACCCGAGACAAGGCTATTGTTAGTCATGCACAAACCCCCGCCCACATACTTTAGGGAAAAATTCATGAATAAATTGCATTGGTATTTGGGATCGTGATTGATATGGGGATGTGTAGGGCTTTACACACATGAATACATACATACATACATGTTGCCGCATTGCAGTTTTATTTCTATGCAAGCATTGGACGGCTGCTATTGACGCGCTCACACTCGATAATTACGTGACAGTTTTGATAAATTTCTATTTTTTGTGTTCTTTTGGAATTTTTCTCTTCACTCATTCATACGTTTTTCTATTCTAACACTCCAAGCTCTTTTATTAATCTTGGTGTGTGTTTACCACAAATAAAAAAAAAAAAAATTGAATTTTATTTTTATTTTTTAGTAGTTTTGTGTGAATAATATATCTGTGTATTTGTTGGCAACAAATAAAATTTTGTGTGTGTTTTATTTTGTATTTATTTATTTAACTCTTTTTCTTGCTGCCAAGTTTACACTTTAAATTGTGGCCAGGGCTACATGAAATTAGAACAAAATCAATTTTAGCATATAAATGTACTTTAAATTAATAGCGGTACTTTTATATTATATAGCTGATACAGTTCGATTTACTTACAAGTGCGGCAGTTGACTCGCATTCCAAAATTTATTCCAGCTTTTGTTTGCGGTGCATGTTGTTCCACTAATTTATGGTTTGGCAACTGTCAAATTAGCTTTAATTGTTGCGTCATTGCTGACAGCTGCGTTAGCGTGCAAATGCTGTTGCGAATTTTAATACATTTTTTTATTTCTAGTAGTCTTTTAGTATTGAAGAATGTTCGAATTTTTCGTACTGATTGCCGCTTTGGTAAATAATCTGTAAAGCGCAAATTTGGGTTGCTTGATTTTATTGAAATCCTTGAGCTGGACGTTGAACTTTCAAACGAGCCCATTTTTACCACAAAATAATTCTAAGAAAGATCTTTGGAAATAACACAGCACTAGCACTGGAGGCTTTCGGCTACGTCCTTACAATTAAATAAGATAGTCAGTTCAACAAAGTGGCGCAAAATTAATCACCCAATTTCATTTTCAATTAACTTTTTTACTAAAAACAATGATTTTGAGTGATGGAAATCTTTATTCGGACTCCAGTGCTCCGTCGCTTCCCTTTTGCATACTGCAGCTGTCCAGTTCACAAATGTCAAATATGATTAACGTTCGATACCATTAGCAAAATTTGTAAATATTCCGATATGGTATTAGAATTCTTAGTAAGGGTCAGTTATGGTGAAAAGATTTTTCAAGGTGTGACCAAGATCAGTCCCGGAACTGAGATTGTGTTGTTAATATACGAAGAAAATCACCGCAACCTCAATCAAAAGGTGTCTTACTATATGTTGCTTTGGTGGATTAAAACAAATCAAACTACGACTATGTCAAAAATTTGTAAACTACAAAAGCTGGCGTGTCTAAGCATAACAGGGGCCATGAGAACTACCCCAACTGCTGGGATGGAAGCGCTTTTGAATTTACCACCGCTACGTTAAGCAATATAATAGGAAACTACTATGCAAGCACTCACTTTTCATATGAAAGAAAAACTTATACGAGGAGATCTTACTGGACACCTCAATATCTTGAATAGGGTTCAACATGCAGTATGCATAACCCAGGCGAATCAAAACATGGAAGCGTACTGAATTTCATAAAGAGATATAAGGTTATCTTCCCATCTACGGAAGAGCGGAACACTAACCCAACATAGCTAAAGGATGACTCACAAAAATGGTACACAGATGCTTCCAAAACGCTCTAAGGGGTAGGAGCAGGAATAGTGGGACCTAGAGCACTCAAATCCCTAATACTAAGTACAGTTATCGCGATTTTCCATGCGGAGTTATTCGCCATAATGGAAACAGTGGAAATCATATTCAAAAGAGGGTTCGAGAAAGTAAAAATGAAAGTACTTTTGGACACCCAATCGGTTCTCAAAGCCTTGAATAGCTTCACATTCAAGTCAAAAGTCCTAATAGAGTGTAATAATGTACTCAACAAACTGGCCACGATTGCCCACGGTGGTCAACAAGCGGATGCAACTGTTAACTTTGAAGCAGTATTTGGAGCAATTTAAGCGAGATCCGAATGAATTTTTGTATTGAGTTGTCACCGTTGACGAAACCTGGAGTCAAAATTACCCACCAGAAATTAAGCAATAATAAAAACAATGTATTTTTCCTGGTGAATCTGCTCCAAAGATGGCGAATACAGTTCTTCGATTTTTTGGGAAGCGAACGGCGTCATAATCATGGATTTAAAAGAAAGGAAGAACGACCACTGGACAATACTACAGTGAGTATCACCCGGTCTGGCTCCCTGCGACTTTGCCTTGTTCCCTAGCATGAAGAAAAGGCTCCCGGGAAAAAACTTTAATTCAAACGAGGAAGTCATCGCCGAGACCGTGGCGTATTTTGGAGTGGTCGACAAATCCTATTTTTTGGAGGCGCTAAAGCAAGGGCCGGAACTTTGGGAGGAGTATATCTTTCTAAAAGGGTACTATGTGGAAAAATAAAAAACATATTTTTTAAAAAATGATGTCTTCATTTCTAACACGGCTACTTATTCAATGCCCTCGTATTTGAGCTACTGCAACTACCTTACGCACTACTGGTATCGACAGTTTACTATCATCAGTTTCTATCATAAATTTTACAAATTTACATTTAATAACCAAAAACGACATTTGAGCAAAATAAGTGCCATCGTTATTAAAAAAAATCTCATACTGAAAATGTGCATACAGAAATTTGTCCGGCCTGTTGCTTAAACGCTAGTGGCGCTCATGCGAAAAGGCATTTAAATGTTGGGAAATATCAAATTGGCAACATTGAATATTTTATGGACGACTGGCATGCATCAATAGTCAAATATGTAGATACATGTAGCACATAACTATGTAAGTAAATCAACGCAGAAATCAACAAGCAGCTGACGGGGAAATTTTTACAAATGGCAGACAGTTTACCATCGACCTACAACCAACCAATTCAGCCAATTCAGCGTAACTCAATTTAGTGATTTACGATTCGGAAGAACCTTTTTCAAAATGCATATGTGTGTGCATACATATATGTGCATGTATTTATGTATGTATGTGGCTTGTGTATGTGCATTGACGTGTTTGTGCGCGCAATCAGTCATTTGATTTTAATTTTCGAATTTAAATGTAGAAACATTTCGATGCGATGTTGAACTTGAAAGTGATTAGAGATGACAGGGGAATAAAATATGATGTAAGCAAATTTGAGTTAGTGGTAGCGCTGACGCGATTTTTCACATACATGATAAAAATATACATGAGCATGTGAAAATTTTCATTCGCAATTATAAAAACTTGTTTTCTATTTATATGTAGGATTGTAGAGGTTATCTATGAGTTCAACAGAGAACATTTTTGTTTGTAGGCGTGTCTCCCCAGATATATTTCCGAAGCCTTAAACTTTTACGAGGCTTTGTATGTATATGACGTTGTAATTGCTTGAGGGCCTGAAATATATCTCACATTTAACAAAAGCTCCTTGTGATCGCAGCAATATCTACATCCATTCGCTTGCGTTTAATACAAATATGTTATACATACATATATACATAGTAGTACATTTGTAACTGTTTCGGTTGCAGTACACTAATATTTGAACTCCCGCAAGCGCCGTTTATCGCTAATGAAATTAAGCGTTAATTTAGCGCAAATAAAAACATAAAAATAAGGCAATTTGCTTTTGATTTGTTTATGCAGCTTTGTACTTTTTTCATACTTTTTTTATATTGTTTGCTTTGGCATGCTTCAATCAATCAAAAAATTTGTAATCGTGTTCGCGCGCGCCGATCATTTGCTTGCTGACTAAACGTCGAGTTGAATACTTGTTTGCATGCTTGGAAGATTAACGGCTGCGTTAAAAATTGCTAGCAGCAGTTCAGGTAGTTTATGCTGATTTGTTTACCAAAAAAGTATCAGAAGAATCATGAGTAAACATATGCGTGTGCTTATGTGCTGGTAATAAGCGCAAAGCGGGACATAAATACTGAACGCAAGTAAAAATCAGAAAAAAAGTGGGAACACACAAATATTACCAGAGCGAAGAAGGCCGGCCGGAAATACAAGTAAACAATTACATTTTTTTTAATAAACTAATAAGATACAAATAAGATAAGATTCTGCCATGGAAAAGCTCCTCATAAAAAATATCTGCCGTTCGGAATCGGCTTAAAACTGTAGGTCCCCCCATTTGTGGGAAAACATCAAGGCGCACACCACAAATACGAGGGGGAGCTCGGCCAAACACCCAAAAAGGGTGTACGCGCCAATTATATATATATATTATATAATATATATATATTATATATGAACTGAATCATAATTGAATGATAAAAAATGTGATGAATAATCAGTGACCCATAAAAATAAATAATCTTGGAAATATGTAAAATTAAATCCAATGCAACAATTTTACTTAAAAATAAATAAAGAAAACACGAAATAGCATAAATCTGATGCACGAACTGCAAAATTGCGCCATATTGAATCCGCCATATTGGATCCGCCATTTTGAATTTCAAGAAGTGCCACTTTGCTTTCGAAAGTAAACATAATTACCTACATTTTAAGCCCTCATAGACCTCTTTTCGTCAAAATCTATTCTGGGGGCAGGGGGTCTCACGTTCAGAAAGAATGCCCCATATATATAATAAGATACAAAATATTTGTATTTCGACTAGTATATATAAATACTTAAGGTAGAACCTACTTTAACCGCTGACATCTGTTAACTGGGATTCTGTCTAACTGATTTTATCTTACTACGAGGGGTGCCTTTTATATGGCGGGATTAGAGAACAAAAACAAATTTTAATCATCGAAAATCACTTTATTGTTTTTCAAAATATTCTCCATGAAGATCTATACAATTTTGCATGCGTTTGAACCAATTGTCGAAGCACTTTTGCCACTCTGAATGAGGTACTTCCAAAACATGTATTCTGAATGCCGCAACCGCTTCTTCAGGTGTCGAAAAACGTTGACCTCTCAGTTTGTTTTTTACGTACGGGATTAAAAAGAAGTCATTCGGTACCAAGTCAGGACTATACGGCGGATGACCCTTTAATTCGATGTTTTGGGTGCTCAAAAATGCAGTTGTGATCAAAATGTGTGTGCAAGAGTGATCCGTCTTTGGCGATTGGTTTTCATAATTTCTTGGAAGACAACTGGCAAACAAATGGTTGTGTACCACTCAGAATTTACTGTTCTGCGTTGTTCTAGTGGTACGGTTGCGACATGTGCAGTTTTTCCGAAAAAACAGGCGACTATTTGCTTGGAAGTGCTTCGTGCGCGAACAACTTTTGTTGGATTTGGCTCATCTTGAAACACCCATACAGTCGACTTGCTGTTTCGGGTTCATACGCGTAAATCCATGATTCATCACCTGTCATGATGTCATAGACGTGTTTCGAAGCCCCGTGATCGTATTTTTTGAGCATTTCCTTCGACCAATCGACACGAGCCTTTTTTTGAGCGATTGACAAATTGTGTGGGATCCAACGCGAAAAAATTTTTTTGACAGTCAAATGTTTATGCAATATTAAATGTATGCTGGTCCCACTAATGCCTAAGATTGTCTCAATCTCACGATAGGTCACATGACGATCTTGCAATATCAGTTCGCGCACAGCATCAATGGTTTTCGGAACAACAACTGATTTTGGACGACCTTCACGAAATTCGTCTTGGAGTGAACTACGACCACGATTGAATTCACCATACCATCGATAAACACTGGTGCTTGATGGAGCTTCATCGCCAAAAAATGAATTAAATTCATCCATGCAATGTTGCTGAGTTAATCCACGCTGAAAGTTGTAAACAATAATTGCCCGAAAATGTTCACGATTTAATTCCATTTTTGGACCGAGATGAATCTTTTAAGTTACTGTAAACAACACAAATAGCGCTGGTATTTCAAAACGTTCTGAGTACGTAAAAGCCAAAAAATGTCAAACTTTGCGATACAGCTGTTAGTTGCCAGATTGCAATACCAGGGTTGCCAAATCCCGAAATATAAAAGGCACCCCTCATATTAGCTGGTGTCCACGGCTTGCTGGTGTATAAAGGAAATCAACCAATTTCTCTTTTTAGGTGATATTTTTTGTTTTAATTTAAATTATGCTCAATAAAAAAGGCAGTCTCCCCACACCAAGTTGTAGTTTCCTCACTGGAATTCTAAAACATATTGGCAAAATATTATTAATCTATTGGCGCTTGATAAAGTCAAAATAAAGCCAGTTGAAAATTGGTTAAACTCACGTTTAACTCTAGTTTATTTTAGTCATAGCTGAATAGCATTTGGTTTTTAGATTAGCTTTTAGCTTAGAATTGGATTTAAATTTGATCTCGTCACAAGCTGGTACTAAATTGGGGTTTAAGCAAATTAAAATCAAAAGAAATTAATTAATTAAAACTATCAAAAATGTTCCATTTTCAAGATATTGAAAGAGATTTTGATACAATAAATCTCCATGAAAGATTGTTAAGACATTCTAACTCATTCGAGGTATTTGAAAAAGCCTTTTATAACAAGAGAAGTAGCCGAAAATCAACGACAATTTTAAGCTCAATTAAACTGGCACTTTATTACACCAAAATTAAACGGGTTATAAAACTGCCTCCTTGAAATTTTACTAAAAATTCGTACAAAAAAATTTTAAAATTTTTATTAAATTTTTTTAATAAAAAAAACCAGATTAGATAAAAAAATTTGATAAAACCTTTTTTTATTTAATTTTTTGTCTTTTTAATTTTACATTTTTTTTAATATAATTTATTTTATATTCTTTTTCAAAATTTGGAACTGCAAGTTATATGGTCATTTTTTGTAGTCAGAAATATATTTTAATAAAAAATAAAACAACCCTTCAAAATGTTGCGCTGTCGTTATAGTGAATAAAAGGGTATTCGGATATACAAGGTGGGACAACATTAGGAAGATTTATAATTTTTATAAATAGCGTCGTACGTCAATAATATTTGACACTTGTGAACTGGACATCTGCAATATGCAAACATACAATCATAGTTCCATCACTCAAAACCATTTTTTTAATTTTGTATTCAAAAACAAAATTTAAGGATTAATTTTGCGCCACCTTGTATTAAAAAATACATAACTTTCTTTGAAGTTAACTTACTTTTGCCATTTCTAATCTTCTAAGTGAGCAGGAAAACGAAAATATTTGAATGAGATTGAAATAAAATAGATTCTTGTGCCATACCAAAACATAAAACAGAATTAAATTGAATATTCAAATAAAGAAAATAAACTATATTCTAAATATTTACATCCAGTTTAACTAAACATGGACTTAACGCGGGACTATGATTATGTGTCATTTTATTTTAAGACTTCCGCCGCAATATTTTGGAAATATATTAAGATAGATTTAAGTGAGCTGGAAAGATTCGAAAATATCTCAAAAAAGTTGTTAAATAAACGAAATTAGGTCTTTAAAATAAAAAAAATAAAAAATAATAAATAACCTTAGATAAGACCATGCTACAAAAGTGAACTATTGTTGTCACACTCGATGAAAAAGGTTCTTAACAAAAGTTCAGACGCTCTATGAAAAAAGTTAAAAGCTATTTTTCCTGTATTTTATTTTAGTTTTAGTCCCGCGCTTATATTGAGGAACAAGTGTGATTTGTGTTGTTTCGCGTTGTAATCTGCATAAAAATGTTTAAAAATAAGAATAATACAAATTGCTATTCTTGACTTGAAGATAGTTTTCAGTAAAACGTTATCGGGTAGATTTCCGAGGCAGTACTGGAAAGGTATTTTCTCCCCATTTAAATTTTTAGGAAAACGAACCCATTCACGGCACCATTTTTTCCAAAATATCACTACTTGGATACTATTAATAATTTTTTTAAGTTTTTTATGTAAAGAATTTATATTTGAACGCTTCTATCGTCTTTTAAAATAATTTTGTAATAAAAAGTCGATTATGGGGATATTTTCGAAACGGTTTTGCTCACGTAAAATTTTATTTTTTTGTCGTAACTATTTGAATGCAGGTCTTAAAATATAATAAATTTTATTATTCCGGTGGAAAAATAGTATCGATTTTTGCTGTAAGGAGGAGTTTTGCATTCTATGTATATGAATGCATATATTTATATTTGTATGCATTTATATATATATGTAGTGATTACGCCGGTGGTGTGATGAAATGTGTTTTTACAATGTAGTAGATTTTGTAAACTTGAATAAATGTTTCTAAATACGTGACAACACGGGCAAAAAATAGTTTTTTATCTGGCATGTTCAAAATAGCTTCTTCTGTTATTTATATAAAAATAATTAAGTAATATTTGTGATAAGTTATTATTTTTACAATAAAATTCTGGAGGCAACGCCATAAACAATTTTTGGGTCAAAATGATTTTTCTTAAAAATATTTGCGTTCATACCAATGTTGTAATAATTATGTTCATTTTATAATAAATTTCTTCTGTTTACTACACACAAACCTTGTAGTAGCTTTCCAAGGGCTTAAAATTTTTAAAAGTTTGAAAATATGGGCAGTAGTTTTTGAGTAACGCTCTTTCGAAAAAGTAGTATACGTTACACCTATTCATGTAGATTTCGTAGCTGTTTCAATTCTAATGTAACAAAATATGTCACTACAATTGGTTTTTCCACAGTAGTGTTGGTACACTCTTTACAACAAGTTTGATTTCAATTTGTCAATTTATTCTTTGGTAGCAACTCATTTAGTTTCGATGTGTTACAGTATTTTCCATTATGGAAAATATCAAGGAACGCGCAGCAGTTAAAATTTTTATTTTTGCAAGGTCTAAACCAATGGGAATTTATGAACGAATATACCTTTATGTAGAAAGTGCATAAGGACTTTTCGCTGTCAATAAGTACGACAGAAATATGGGTAGCTGAATTAAAACGTGGTCGTATACGCCCTGATGACGACCCACGTCAAGGACGTCAAAAACAGGAACAATACCAGAAATCGCAGAAAGAATACGGGATATCGTATTGGGAAATCGTCGACTGACTGAAAGAGATTTAGTAGAAGCCCTAGGCAGCTCATTGGGCAGTGTTAGCAATATTTTTACTGAAGTATTGAGTTTCAGAAATCTGTGTATATGGGGGCCGCATTCACTAACAATGGAACAAAAGCGTATTCGAATGTGACTTTCTCAACCACATTTAGAGCGTTTTGGAAAGGATAAAGTGGGTTTTGTGCGTCGATTCATTACTGTCGATTCGAAATTAATTCGTATCCAGAAATCGGCCAAGAAGGTGTTAGCATCAGGTTTGTGGGATGCAAAAAGAGTTTTGTTTGCGGACTATTTGCAAACCTACAAAATAATAAATTCTGAATATTATTGTAATCTTTTAGACCAGTTGTAGGAAAAAATTAAATTCATGAAAAATACCCATTTTGCAAAAGCAAAAAATTCTTTTCCATCAAGACAATGCACCGCGTCACAAGAGCATTTGACAGTGGCTAAAATTCATGAATTAAAGTTCGAATTGTTAGAGCATCCAACGTATTCACGAGATTTGGTCTTTAGCGACTCCCATCTGTTTCCAGACCTAAAAAAAATGCGCAGTTGTGGAAGCATATTTTACGGCCCTTCCAGATTCTCACTTCAGGCGGGGTGGTCACACTTGATTAGGATGTTCAGGAAAATCATACTGAATAACAAAGTGCATTTCAAATCATAAAATTGTGTTTTTCTTATTGAATCGCGAAACTTATTGAACAACCTAGTGTTTTATTACTTAATCCATTCCCACATAAGTGTATGTAAATACTATCCGCGCAAGTTTTATTTTGATTTTTTTTCTACCATGATTTACTTTTTACATATTTTTCATCAAACATGTGTGTAAATGTTATACTTAATTTTTATGTGAATTTAGTGGATTTCCTCTTTAATTTTTATGTGCTAAGTTGCTTTTAAATTTTTATCTCAATTCATTCGGTTAGTGAAATTTTATTTGTCAAAAGGTATTTTTTGTGAATGTGGTATGTATGTCGCCACCAAAGCTTAAATCGCCAAAAATTTTAAATAGACCAAGCGAAGTTTTTTAATTGAAAATAAAATGGAACTAATTGAATGAAGCATATGGTGGAAAAAAGTGTAGGATTTAGTAAAAAACAAAAAAGAATTTAAAGTTATAAATTCGTTATACACTAAAAAAGGTTCTATCGCTGTAAGCTGTTTTCACTGCATATGAATGGATTTAAGAAAACTCTAAGGGTGCGACCAGAGTGAGCGCTGAAAGCCGAGCCGAGATTGTCAGTGCGATAAAACTGATTACATACAAGCCAATATAAATAAGCTTGTGTATAACACAGTGAGCGCCGACAAGAGCAGAGAGCAAAGCCGATGAGTGCGAGAAAACAGTTTCAAAGCGTTTTGCGCGCTTTTTTGCATTGTTGATGTTTACTTTTTAGAATGCAGTTGTGTTTTTTAATGGTTTAAAAATAAACAAAAATGGATATCGATCAAATAATAAGTGAAAGTTTTCCCCGGCTTGCTTTGTGGGACCAAAAAAAAACAAATTGTATCACAATCGTGTTTGTGTGGAAAAACTGTGGACATCGGTTGCAGCAGAAATAAAAGTACCAAGTAAGTAATATTACATATTATTTGAGTTTATTGAGGCATAGATAGTTACAAAAGTGATCTCTTATTAATCTACCATTCTTGATGCTAGTTTTATTGAATTCATTTTGCGGTTCTTTTGTGTTTTGCTTCTCAACTTCTTCTCTCAAGTTTTCATCCAAACCCTCTCGATCAATGATAATATTGTGCAGTAGGCAAATTGCCTTAAGGGGGGGTAACGTTAATTCATGAAAAAAAAGGCACATTTTTATGATTTTTTTTTTGATGACACAGTTAAAATTTATTCATCAAATCTTTTACTACATAAAACTATAGCATTTGAAGTACATTTTGTGAAATTTTTGATCCAAAAATATTTAAAAATACGGCAATGGCAGAAATTATTCGGACGCATCTAAAAAAAAAGTAGTTTTGCGGTGCCCCTCATAACTCGGTATTAAATCATCTGAAATCAAAAAACCAAAGTTATTTCGTTAGATAATTGTTTTCTCCAGGTAACGCCGAGAGGGTTTTTGAAATTAAAAATTTTTCGATTTTTGGGAACACGTTAAAGTCAAAAACACGATTTTCGCGTAAAAAATCGGTGAATTAGTTACCGTAAAAACAAAAGTATCAACAAATTCGAAAAAAACTCTTCGGCGTTACCTCGTAAAATATCTACAGAAAAAGTGTTCAAAATTTCAAAAGGATCGGTGCAGTAGTTTCAAAGTTATGAGGGGCACCGACTTTGAAAACGTAAGTTGTGGGAAAAACGCTTTAAAGTACAAATGGCGCGCGGTTGAGCCAGGTAGGTAGCAACACTTACATGGCTGTATCTTTGTAAGTTTTGCTCCGATTCATCTAAAATTTTCACAGAATATTCTTGAAAGGTTCTTCATTTAAAAAACCAAATAAAAAAAAATGCAAAAATAAAAATTTAAAAACGTTACCCCCCCTTAATAATTACTTCGGCAAGGGAAGTATCGGTTTCTATAGGTTTCCATAAAACTCTAAATTTGGCATTTATAAGTCCAAAAGCGCATTCAATGCACTTTCTTGCCCTTGAAAGGCGCGCATTAAAATACTTGTGGTCTTCAGTGCAGTCTTTTCTGCTATATGGCCGTAATAAACATTCCAAAAGGGGATAGGCTTCATCACCAAGAAAAACATATGGCAAAGTTTGGTTAGTATTTGGTAGACTTGTGCTTCGTGGTACCTGTAGTTAACCAGTTTTTAAAAGTTTATAAATTTGAGAAAAACTGAAAGTACCACCATCACTTTGCTTTCCATACCCTCCAACTTCGATCGCAATAAATTTGCAGTTGGCATCGGAAATACCTTGTAACACAATGGGGAAAAAATGTTTGTAATTATAAAACATTGAGCCAGAACTTGCTGGACACTTGATACGTATGTGCTTTCCATCAATAGCACCAATGCAATTTGGGAAGTTCCATAAATTCCAATATTGCGCTGCAACTGTGAGGAAATGTATGAAAGATTTGAAACAAACCCTGAATCATGCCCAAAGAGGAAACGGACTGCGAACAGCAGCAGTTCCGAACTGTTAGAAATAGAAAAAAAAAAATTACTTTTGCTTGAAAAAAAAAAAATTCAGAAAAATAAACAGTTTTGGACGAAGATGAGGCCTTTTTCTTAACATTACTGCCGCATATTCGGAAATTGGAGCCGGAAAAAAAATTTGTATGCAGGATGGAAATGCAGAATACACTGTACAAATATGTGTATAGCAAAGCCAACAGTTTGCCAGAACTGCGCAACGAACGCTCACGCTATGAAACAATTTCCTCTCCAATTAGCATCTCCTCTGAGAACGTGTACTCAATTGATTTGAGCACATCAGGACATTTTCAGTCCAGCACATTTGTGCCAATTGAAATCACAAATGAATCAACCACTTCATCATTTGCCTCCATACAAATAGGAAGTGAGCCATTATTGGACCAAATACAAACAGCAAAAAAGACGCCAATTTATTACACTGACTCGATACATAAATAGTTTTTTATAAATACAAATTATTACATGAAATATAATTGAATTAAACAAAGTATTGAATAATTATTTTACCTCAGAGTCACTATCAATCTTTCGCAAGAAGTTACTGGCACCTTAATAAAATTTGTCCAGTTTTTGTTTAGTTTCACACCTATCTTGTCCAGAATGTAATCAAATGTTTCAATTTTCATTCGGGTATATTGTTGAAATTTAGCTGGATATTTTCTTAAATCATTATATAAATGATGAAATTCACCAAATTCATTCCTTTTTAGTGTAATTGGATGTTTTCCAAACTCTTTTGTGTTAATAATTGCATTAATCACACTAGGAGAAGCAAAATACTCTTCATCAGATGAATCCATTACCGTGTACAGCAATTTTATAAACACAAATGAACAACAAAATTAAATGACATAACAGCAAAACACATGGAATAAACAGAATTTCAGCGCCGATTCTCGCATTCACTGTGTTATATACAAATTTTCTTCTCGCATGAAAATAAGCGTCAATAAGCTCGGCTCAGCTCCGCTCGGCATCAGCGCTCACTCTGCTCGCACCCTAAGCCGAAGTATTTCGCGAACGTTAATTTGAAAATTCGTTTCCGAAGTTCTTAGTTTCTCAATCATCATAGAAGCTCAAATTCCAAATTAAAAGTAAATTGATTGTTGGTATTCATCCAGTTGGCCTGCAATATAAAAAAAATAATATTGAAGACTAAACATAACACAGACAATAAACTCTGAGCTATACTCGGTAGACCAGGCACAAAGTAAGTTTTACTGTCACAAAAACTCTATGTGAGGAAGTTATGTTCTTAGTTGTTTAACACTCAAACATCTTTATTATATGCGCAAAACATGTACGTATGTATGTATCTTCCAAATATGACAAATTTGATAAAAACTCTTAACTTTCGCTTTTTTAAATTTTAAGCTTTGAAATACTAATAAAAATAAAGTCATACATATGTCGTAGCAACGATTTAATATTCCGCAATGAAAACTAGAGCTACTTGTTAAAATTTAACAAAATACTTTGCTAAAAGTGCGGAGAAAATTCTCCAAAACAATTTGTCATTCTCTATTCACCTTGCAGTCTTCCAAGTGAGCTGTCTTCTATTGTCCATCTTAAATTTTGGGGAATGTCTGCGGTTGGCATTGCACTCAGTATGTTGTTGTTTTTGCATTTTCTCAACCATTGTTAGGTATCAACAGAGGCAAAACCAACACATGAAGAATGCAAAAATTTACGGTGCTAAAATTGGTCAGAGGCAGCAAAACAAGTCGTTGACATAGAAAGACAACAAAGCAAAGAACGAAAAAGCTATGGTAAAGGAAAAAAGGATGCATTGGCAAAAAAAAAATAAACAAAAAAGCACGAAAACAGGGGGTAAATGTGCGAAAAAGAAGAAGGGAGAAGGAGAAAGAGAATGAGAATGAAAACCCTTTTTGAAAAACGGGTGGTTAATTTTTCAAAACTAGAATTTAAGCGGACAGATACTTGCAAACGGCCATATTTTGCCTGATTTTCATTAAAATTATTTAAAATGAAGAAGTCAATATATTTTTCCTAAAATTGACATACAGTTTATTTATAGATTAATTAAAGAATATTATTATGTTTTTTATCATTTAAAATGGTGGATGTACACGCAATTCTTTCAGGAAGGTCGCAGCGGGGCTTATCAATCGGCAGGCATTGTAGCAACGCCGTCAGTGACCTGAATAGAAAAAACCAAACATTTGTTTGTTTCTTAATGTCATAATTTCTATATGAATTAAAAAAAATGGAAAAAAGAAAAAAATCACGGAATAAAATGCTTAAAAAAAAAGAGGTTTGGGGTGAATTTTCCTACTATTTTTCCTTCGAAAAAATTATTTTTTCGAAAAACTTTCGAAAACTTGTAAATTTACATAGAAAGTAATATCATAAGAAAAATGTGTGCAAAATTTTTGAGTTATCGTGTACGCTAATTCGAAAAATATAGTTTTGAGAAAAACGCGTCTAAATTTTGAATTCAACGTAACTATACCTCTCCTGAAAAGAATAGAGTCTTCATGGTTGACAATCTATAATATAAGAAATACTTAAATTTACGTTCTACAATTTTTTTGACATATTCTTAAAGGATTACATTAACATTTTATGAAAAAAAAAATCAAAATTTTACAGGTGTCTGTCCTCCTAATTTTGTGCTCTTATTTCATCGAAATTATACTTCATAATATCGCCTGTGGTCGCAAATTCGACCAATAACCATTCCAATGTAACTAGTGGGATTTAGCCAATTTTAAGTGAATTATATTATATAATATAACCATCATAATGATTATGTTGACAAATATCAAGAAACTCTGTATAGGAGAGCGTTTGTTTGGTATTTTTTAGCATAAACCCCCTTTCTTATTTTTCCTGCGACCAAATATGTTAATTTTTTTTTCAAACCTTGAAGTGATCCAGAAAAATTGGAACGATTCAAAAAAAGAGAATATGAAATTTCCGTTGATTCATATACTTGTAAGTGTATTAAGTTTGTATGGGAGGTGGCACGCTCCCTTCTCCATTACCTGATGCTTTCCGCTTTAAGTGCGGCACTCGGGATTTGTGCAGTACTTTAGCATAAGCGGTTCCAGAGAAAAGCTGTTTGAAGGTTTCAGTTTGTATGAGAGGTGCCCTCTTTTCATAATTACTACGGAGTCTCAATATCATTTAAGAAAATATAATTTATCCCAAGTTGCAGTTCCTTACCTTACTTAGTTTTAGAGACATATTTGTTTTCACATTTTGGTCAGCTATCACGTTCAGATGTTCACGAGCGAACGTTACACTCAAAAAAGGGTTTACATATTTTAAGGTGTGCGTGAGCTGTAACTACAATATTTCAAAATATCTCGGAAAATTGGGCTTTTTTATAAATAAAATTAAGTTAAGTATAAATGGAGTGCTAATTGTTTTTTTTTTTAATTTTTTGAATATTAATATTGAATTAAAATAAAGAGTACCCTAAAAACGTAGTATTTTCAAATCGATGCAACTAACGTTAATCTAAATATGTTTCCCATATTTTAGTCTTAAAATATTATGTGATATAAATATAATAAATTTTATAATTCCTTTGGGAAAACAGTGATCTTTTTGTAAACATGTGTGTCTGATAAATGGGTTTCTACTGCCCCACGTATTTATTTCGTTACAAAAGTATTGAGAATTAGTGAATAAAAGACATAATATTTATTTTTGTTCAAATTTATTGCCTCATCTTCAAATTAGACCCCTTTCGAAAAAATACTCTTCCACTAACGAATAATCGCATTATCAAAACATTTAAAACATCCCCTAAAATTTGATTTTCTGAAAGAGAAACTAGTCAGTCGGAGCCATATCAGAGAAATATAGTGGTTCTTCGATGATATTTGTTGAACTCTTTGCCAAGAAGTTATTCAGTGTGATAGCTTGGAGATGGACACATAGTCTTGTGAGACAAGATTCATGAGTGAACTCACTGCCTCAAGTTTCTTATATATATATATACAATATATATATTTTGAACTTTTTTAATGATCAATTGCCGGAACTTCTGTGTCAAAAGTATTGCATAATGTATATAATTCCATCATACATTACCTCAAATGCTTAACTGACTTAGGTGCTTACTAATCAACTTTAAATTTAACGAAATTTATGCAGTTTGGGGTCTACGTGCTTGTTTAGTATTTAGTACTGAAGTAATGGGTAGTCGGTTGTACAGAGAATTTGAAATTTAATAACACAGATGTGTGGCTCGAGAGCCTCTAGCTATTCTAGAGGTTATTAAAGCTGAAGAAAATTACTCAAGTAACCATTCGTACATCACTGACATGTGCAGTACTAAGAAGTCAAAGTTTCGACGGCGGTCGGCTCTACATAACCGGAAAGACCTGTATTTCTAATAGTCAAAGGACTTGACGTGCGGTCACCGTAGTCGAATGGGTTCGAGTGTGACTGCTATCCGGAAGTGCATTGATTTGAAACCACGGGCACGAAACATTTTCTATGTATAATAGCGGCAGCTCTTCGGAAGGCGACGGAAAATCTTCGAGAGTATTTTCATCATGAAAAAGCCTATCTATCAATTTTTTGAGGTGGCGAAAAACTGTAAGTACCTCTATTTGAGGAACAACATCAAAAGCAACACTTAAAAAAGTTTATAGATAGTTTTTTACAATGCTACTATAGCAATAACCAGACAGATCACAACGATGAGCCCATTTTTTCAAAAAATCACATGACGGAAATACAATATTTAAGGATAAGACTTAATAGTAATTTGCATGAAAACGTAATACGCCCCTTTGAAGAAGATTGAGATTGTCTGCTCAAAAAAAGTGGAGGTGAAACAAAAAAAATAATATTTTTTAAATAACCTTTGAAATCGAATATCTCTAAAATGGTAAAGTTTTGGACATAGCCATATATTACTTAAATAATAAGTAAGTGTATCCCGGTAGCCGTGTATGTGCTCCGAAATGCAATTGCGAACTACTGAGCTTCTACGTTTTGAAAGTGAATGAGGTAGAGCAAAAAAAAGAAAAAAAAGGCCCAAAAATCAGCAAAGATAGACTGAAAACAGAAGAATAAACAGAGTTGTCTCTCCAGCAACGAGCAAAGAGTTGAAAAGCAAAAATAGCCAAGTGAATTTTGAATGACTTTCGAGCGATGTTGTCCTATTTGCTATTGCAAGTCACAAATGAGTCCAACGCATGTGAAGATTCAATGCAGTTGTTTGTACATATTTGTGAGTCCTGTGAATCAGTGCGTCTGAGTGTAAATGTATTTTTTTTTCAAGTTTGAAAAGAAACATTTTAGGCAAGACCAGTGCAACAACAATAAGTTAAATACCGATGCAAAAAAAAAAGGAAATCATCTGCAAACTGACAGAAAGGCAATGGCGGTCGTGGTTAACGGAAGAGCATCGATTTTCGGTCAGTACCAAACAACTAGCTGGGAGTCGTTGATGGCTGACCGAAAAGCATCAAAAATGCTAACAACCAACGCGCGCCCTGACGGCAACAAGACAAATAAAAATAAACGTACAGAAAAGAAAGCAAATTCAGTGCCAATATCTTTACCAACAGCAATGTAAGCTGAGGGTTGACAAGGCCCGCACAACCGGCGCTGTTTGGTCTTAAATGTTTACTATGAATTAACAGTGTTGTTATTGTTTGATTCTGCAACCGAACTCATTGTGCTTGTTTTATTTAGAAGCATAACAACCTACTAAACTATTGTGACCTTACCGCAAAAACCAAGTTTTTCTTTTTATGAGCGATTCCTAGAAATTTTTAGAAGCTCGTGATCTCGGCATACTTGCCATACAGCCCGTGAAATAATAGATTTACTGCATCGTCGTTTCGGTGAGCATATAAATTGCTCCGCTTCGGACTAGTGAATTGGTCACTAAGATCGTGTGATATCACAGCTTTGTGGGGTCGTGTAAAGTCTAAATGCTTTGTGAATAAACCAGTTTCGATTGAAGCATATGAAGCCAACATTACTACAGTTATTCACGAGATACCGACCGAAGTTCTCCAGCGAGTCATTCAAAATTGGTGTTTGCGGATGGCCGAATTACAGCGCAGTTGCAGCCCACATTTCAAAATGATTATCTTTAAAAAATGAATGTCATTAATGATTTTACAAAAAAATAATAAAGATTGCCCAATGAATTTGAATTTTCGTTATTTTATTGCAATTTATAATACGATACCTTTAAATTTATCATCCTTTCTAAAATGATACTAGTAAGCAATTTTCGTTTCATAATTTAACTTGCTTCAAGAAGCATTTTACAATATAATTGCTACCAGCTCTCCATAAGGTCCGTGCGTTTTAAACGTCTTCGAGAAGAACTCAGCAGAAGTACATACAAGCTGGATTGTTGATATGATTTTTAGGCTATGACAAATTGCTTCGTTACTTCAGTTACAGTTCCTATGACAAGATTTCGATGAAGGCCGCGTTTCCTTATATAGTATTGCGCCTTTACTATGCTTCGCAATATTTTGTTTTGCAGACGTTGGAGAGAGGTAATGTACTTTTTACTAGCGCATTCTCAAAATTGTATACCGTAAGTCCAGACCGGTTTTCGTGTTTGTTTGTAAATAAGTAATTTGTTGCGTTTTGATAAAATTGAGCGCCTATCGATGAAATAATATGGTTTATTTAATCTCAAGTCAAGCTCTTCTCGTTTTTCTTTGGCATGAGCTTTCCAGCGCAGTTTCGCATCAAGCCAAGATATTTGGGCTCGTCGACGCATGGGATTATCGACGCATCGATGAATATTGGCTTGCAAGTAGCCTTTTTAGGGAACATACTATATGTGATAGCTTGCTTTTGTTTAGATTTATTTTCCATTTCTCAGCCCATGTAGCTATAAGGCTAACAGCTTCTTGTGCTTAGCAATTCAATCAATTTAAACAGAGGCGCTGTATTGAGTTGGGCTACTAAAAAGTTTTGTCGCCCAACGAATATTCTGTGTTTTTATCAGCTATGAGCGCAGACAAAAATCAATTGAATGTGAATAAAGTAGTGCGTCATCGAGCTGCTCGATGAAGTGATGTAGTTGTATTCGCCTAATTGCTCGATTAGTGTCTGCACGCTGCATAGCTTTATACAATTTTCGTTCTTTTGCCGTAATGAGCCTTAAGCCCCATGCTGTGTGCTTCGCGTTAAAGTCGCCACCAACTATAAAGTGATCTTGAAAACGATTTAAAAGGGCCAAATAGTCTTCAGATCTCAGTTGATGTCTGGTTGGACTGTAAGGAGAAATTAACGTTAGTGGCTGTTTTAAAGTTTTAACGGTATCGAATGCAGCTTTGAATTCCTTTGCGCAAATTTCTGCGCTGCCATCCCTTGCGTAATTTTCTGAATGTATTCTATGGTACAGGGAGTAGTTTGTGAAATTCTAAAACGTTTGTTTCGTGAAGTGATTTTCAGTGATTAAAGTAATGTCGATGCTCTCATTATGAAGTAATACTTCTAGCCCAGTTTTATGCTTGGATAAACCGTTTTTATTCTACAAAATAAATTCAAGACATTTAGTCATGTTGTGTTCCAAGGCACCAAACCAAGTGAAGCGCATTTCTCACTGCATTCTTTGCTTTTGGCGAGTAGCAGACATTCACGCAGTCTGTGGTGATCGCCTCGTAAGTGGGATGCACTTCAGCTTATGCGAGTGTGCACTATTTATGTATTTAGCATTTTGTTTTTGCTATCTGTCTACTTGTGCATGTTGCGTTGAATTTTAAGCCAATGTTTTCCGCTTGCTCCCAATGCATTTCGCATTGCGAGCAAAATTTTTCCTTCCATTTAAAAAAAATTTGTTGTTTTCAAGTCTTTGTTAGAAAGTGCAATTTGAGTATTTCTTTTTTGTTGCTATCCACCAATACTGCATTGACACTGGCGCTTGCATCGCTGCTCCTGTATTCTGCGCCATTTCCAGTGAATAACCCAGGAGAATTTCGAAAGCTGTAGCCAAATTTTGAGGCATTTTTACTTTACGCTGAATTTTTTTTTTTATGAAAAAATCACACCGCTTTGCATTCACAACCAAAAGGTGTATAGATATAGCTGTAATAACAACAAGAAAAAAATTCTCTACGTTTTTTGGTCACTCTCACATTTCACTCGCATGCTCACGACCAGTACTATTGCATTTTTAAGTTACATATATGTGTGTGAGTTTGGTACGAACGTGCAAGCCCATATATGGCAAATACTCATCCACAAGTCTTCTTGGGTCACTCGCTTCATGCCAAGCTTCTGTGGCATGTAGACTGTAACTGCCTTGCTCTGGCTTGCTGGTGGCTTTGGTGTGACGAGGTCAGCAAGGATCAGACCCTCACGACTTGGTCTGTTGAACGCGACTGCTGGCCCTGGCATATTTCAATTCCACAAGCATGCGGCGCACTGCTCTGATACGCACACATATACTATACATACATACACCACTTTCAGTGCTTTATGTATGTATCCAACAAAGCTTACTAGTTGTTTGTTGTATTTGCAATTGCTATTGCAGTTGTATATTGCTGTTACTTTTTTCATACCCTGACTCATGTCCTTTGAGATAACAGTGTTTCACCTGCTGTCTTTTTACTATTCCTCAATCCTTTTTATTTTTTATTCTTTTCTATTCTAAATGCATTTTTTGTTTTTCCACTTTTTTCATATTTTTACTTTTTTTTACTGTCTAACACGCAGATATTTCTCTGTACCTTTACGCCGTATTTAGTGTGGCTTGTTGAAAATAAAGAAAAATTGCAACCGAAAAACGAGTGCAAACTTTAGTTGAACATACACATTTACATACATACATATGTATATACGTGCATGCATACATAAATAACTAAACACTAGGCCCACAAAGCCCCGCACACATACAAGCAAATCCCTCTCAGAAATTGCTGCACTTTGACTGCACGTACTGCTAGGTTAGTTGCTGCGGCCTTTAGTCAGCAGCTTTGATCTCCAGGGAGACAATTTATGGAGGAGAAATGAAGTTGAAAATTAAACACTGCATAAACACCGACGAGCATAGCACTCGGATGTACCTTTCATGTTGAAATTGAGCAAAAAATTAAAATATATACTAAAATTATAACAAAAATTCCACTCTGGAATAAAAGTAGTTGGGTTAGGTTAGGTTAGGAGTAGTACTTTGTTTACGGTGTTACAGGTAAATTTGCTTTTTTTTTTTGGGTGTTGGGAGAGTAGTATTCAAAAAGCCTTCGCACTTACAGCAAATGTCGTCTACTGGGTCGAGTGGTGAGGCCTCAAAAACAATCTCCTCTTCTCCGGAGACTCCCTTCCTGGGACGACTTTCTGCATTACTTCGGGAGGGCCCATACATTACTTCGACGTCCATAAAACGACGTTTATTCACCCACGTCTGGGTACACCATGCTTGTAGCTAGCTAGCTTCATGCAATAGACAGAGACATACTGTGAGTCTTCGCTTTGTTGTTCTGCGTCGAGATCTATCTTTTTTCTCCATAATACGCCTTCAACCTATCTTTTAATCGCATTTTAGTTATCCGCTTGTTCAAGCATCTTGCCGATCACATTGGTCGTCGCGATGTCGCCAAGCAGCTCCCACAGAGCATCTCTTTCCTCGTGCCATTTGTCGCCACAAGTTTGCCACCGCTGCATAGGTTGGCATCCCGTTCCACGGCGTTAGTGGTGGCTGGGTTTCTCCTAAAATCCCACGTCTCTACGCGTTCTGGGGCCATTAGGTCAATAGGTATCTTCTCGCTGATCACAAAAACTGCTACGCCTGAGACAGTGTGATAGGCTGAAGCAACTCTGAGTGCCGCTGTTCGTTGTACGGCCTTCAGTGTTTTGCACTTGGTTTTGCAGTTTAGCGAATCTCCTCATATTTCGCTGCCGCGCAGGAGTAAAGGTTAGTAAGAAGGGCCATATTTGACCAATGAAGATTAAGAATTGCTCACAGGGAAACTAAACGTCCTCTTAAGTAGGTTATGTAGTTGAGTCTCATTGTATGGACCGCCATGAGCCAATGGTCTGTTGAGACATCCATCACAAACGAAAGTTTCGGCTTTTAAACTACCTCAACCATTTCCGAAGCATTCATTACCGGAAAAATCCCTAAAGATAAATTGGGAATGCTAACGGACATTCTCACGGTTCAACGAATCCTGCCGGATCTGCGACCTGCGATGGGAAATAAATTCTCCTAGCGGGTATCCCCATCACACAGTATCCAGTTATTACGAGGTTTTTAAAAAAGTAAGTCGAATTATCAAAGTTCGCGGACTACGTATATTCGACTTTCGATTATTATTTTTTTTTTTATATTAGTACACTCGTCTCAAAGATATGTTCACGCTTTGAGCAATACAGTGTGTTTAGTTTGTTTGTGAGATGCATAAATAAGGCAAGTGTTTTGCGTGTTCGACGATTTCTGCTATCGACTTTTGGCTTACCTGTACTCTTCCATTGGGACGATTGGGCTTTGGTTTCGATGTCATAACCATATATCTATGAATCGTCACCTGTTCAAGCAAATCTGGATGTTCGTTGATGTCATTCAACAATTACTGAGCGATGCTCATGTGACGTTTGTTTTTGGTCAAAATTCAGCAATTTTGGAACTAACTTCGCTGCCACGCGCTTCATGCTAAAAATTTCCGAAAAGATTGCATGGCATGAGCCAACCAATA
This sequence comes from Anastrepha fraterculus, assembly GCA_037575425.1. Taxonomy (NCBI): domain Eukaryota; kingdom Metazoa; phylum Arthropoda; class Insecta; order Diptera; family Tephritidae; genus Anastrepha; species Anastrepha fraterculus. Next base: position 123,198 of record JAYXIM010027218.1, read on the forward strand.
TGCCGACACCCGCAGCAACTTCTCTTATTGTTATTCGACGATTCTCCATAACAATTTTCTTCACTTTCTCAACATTTTCATTGGTTGTTGATGAGCTGAAGCGTCCAGAGCGACCGTCGTCAATCACATCTTTTCGACCTTCTGTGAAGAGCAAGTACCACTTGTAAATAATTGTTTTTGACTCAGAGTATGGACCGCCATCGTAGGCCACTGCCAACATTTCAACTGCCTTTAAGCACTTAGTTCCATTTTCTACACAACATTTGATGCGACTTATTTGATCTATTTTTCCAGTAGCTTATTTATGGCTCTCACAAACAACCTAAACATGCTATATTGCTAAAACCGGGAAGATATCTTCGAAACGACCATAAAAAAAAGAATAATCGAAAGTCGAATGTACGTAGCTCGCGAAATTTGAAAATTCAACTTATATTTTTAACAAACCTCGTATTTCAACCGCTGACGGTACGGATATAAGAACGAGGTAGATTAGTGAATTAAATATAATTTCATTTCATCTGGCATTGTGTTAGTTTGTCTGGATACCTAAAAGTTGGTTTCGAAAACGAATGAAAGTACCGGCTTAGAGTATGTACTTCCAAGAAGAATATGGGAACACGAGTAGTTTGTTAATATTTTTGCTGGAAGGTTCGCCACGCAATTTCCGGCAATGCCTTATTATAGCTTGCCAATCAGAATACAGGGGGCGCCATCGTTGAAAAAAAAAAAATGATTTTTATAAGTGAGGTATTTTTATTTGGTTTGGTTATTTACAATTCATTAAAACTATTTTTTGGATACAATATCAATCATGTGGCCACCTTTATTAGCAATCACAAACTGCGATCTTTTTTCTGAGTTTGTCATCACCTTGTCAAGCATTTCGGGTTTTATAGCATCGATTTCGGCCTTAAGCTGGTCAATAGTCTGCGGCTTGTTGGCGTAAACCTTACTTTTCAGATAACCCCACAAAAAGAAGTCCCGGAGGAGTTAAGTCGATGTCGCCTCAATTGTTACATTCGCAGTGTGGCATGGCGCACCGTCTTGTTGAAACCAGGAACAGTCTAAACCTTTCTCACGCATTTGCGCGCAGGCAAAATGAGCCAACATTCATCGATATTGGTTTCCATCGACCCTTTCATTTTCTCGGTAAAAATATGGCGCAATGATGGTTTTGGCGTAAATGCCGACCCAAACGGCAATTTTGTTTATTCACGCTGTCAGAGAGGTTAAAATGTGCCGCGTCAGTCATTAAAATTTACTTCAAAAATTGGGTTCAGTGTCAACCATTCGAGCGACTGTTTGGCCGTATTCCAAGTGATGTGAATGCTCTGTCGGCAAATTGCACTGAATTGACGTATCGAAAACATATATGTTGAAGTCGAGCGGTTGGTAAATGACAAACTTATTCAGCGTTTACGTACCGAGATAAAAGATGGCGCACTCTGTAAATCTGGTGAAGATTTTTAATATCTGAAAAAATATTTGGGCTAAAGGGCACTCGTGTTTTTGATTGTCACTTCAGTTGATAAGACGCTGCAGTGGTAACCTAAACGTAGAAACACGTTTGGTGACAGTTCCTTTAAGAGAGTCCCTCTTTGTACCTTATCGCTTAGATGTGAGCCATTGCCATAGATGTAAATGGACCTAGGGTTTAAGTCATTGTGCACCAGCAAAAACAATAAAAAATAATTTTCGCACTCGACATTGAATTCCGATACAACTCGAATAATTCGGCCTGTATATAGCGAATGATTTTAAAAATGATATAAGTTCGTGTTAGGATAAACTAAGAAACACTATTCCAGCACATCAAAGTGTGAACATCAGTTTTACTGGGTGAATGATGC